>KK113189.1:990597-1034077 GCA_000611955.2 Stegodyphus mimosarum
GTATTAAAAAGGAATCGAAATTTCTTAGAATGTAATGCGCTGTATTTCTGTGATTAGGCTATATTTACTCAGGATGTGTAAATATGTATAGACACGTATAACCGAAATGCAAAGTCTAATAACTCTCATTACTATAAACATTCTTGTTATAATAGTTATTCATTTCCTTGGAATTGTTTAAGTATCAAATAGATGCCTTGAAGGTTAAAAAACTGAACATTCGCAAAAACATTTATTCAGTGGGACATATGAAGCGAAACATTTAATTTAAAAATCTGCAAGTGACAGAATTATGTCTTTTCTTAAAACCCTGATATTAATATTGTTATGAGGAAAATAACTTCGCGCCGGTAGTGTGGAACATAAACCTTATCATGTATAAATAGAAGATTTATTGCGCAATTTCTCTGGAATTCAGTTCATCGTTATCAAATAGCATGTTCAAGAAGTAACCCAAACTAATATATCTAAGAAGGGAAGAGAAAATGACTACATTGAGCTTCAGAGAAAAATTATTCTTAAGGTGTATAATGAGGAAAGAAATTCCGGATCATTACCAATTAGCTGCCTGAAAGAAGAAGTATGTCTTATACCATATCCAAAAGTCCCAAATTAAATATTCCCAAAATTCTACTCTTGGGAGGGTGACACATTTAAACATCACAATGAGGAAGAAAATGGAATGCTCATAGCAAAGGTATTGTTTGCTGGCAAAACATTCTTTGAAAAACAAAATACATTTGTTCCTTTGGTTCCTGTCAATCATATTGCAACGTTTTTAACAATTCTTATATTTTTAAAATTCGTAAATCCTGATATTATTTAGTTTTGGAAGAACATATTATAGTTGCATATGTGTTTTGATTTGGAAGTGTTATTTGCCTCTTAGTGTATGCTCTAAAAAGTATTTTGTTAGAATCTGTACGCGTCTATGAAAAAGACAGAGTCCTTTTTACTCAATAAATAGGATTTAAGTATACTTATTAACATGATAGTGGAAAGTTCCTGTATGTGAGGAAATTTTAGTTACTACAGATTTTTACATAGTTAATCAAATGTAGTTTTTTCGTTACTGGGGAAATCCTAGTAGAGGAAAAATTAAAGACAAAATAAGCCTTGTGTAAGCTGTCAACCTCTAACTAAGCGTGACGCTAAGAAGAGTTTTTATTATTTGAAGTAACAGTGTAAAGTTTTATGCCATTTCTTGGATAACACATTATAAATTATTCCAAACAGCTATAAAATTAAAAATTGTATTACACAGTTAAAATTGCGTGTATTATTAAATGGTTTAATTATTTACACCTCATAATATATATTTTTAAAATCTAAAAAGTAAATTAAAGTTTCTTTTTGTCCTGCAAGATTGGCAACAGTATCAGATTTGGAAATTTGCCAGGAAAAGTAAACATCGCCTGACTTAAGGACATCATGCGTCTGCAATAGAGGCTTGCCAGTTTGCAAAGACGCTTGGAAGCTTAATGCGATAGTACCATAACATGACATAATGTTACCAAAAAAAAAAAAAACTCGATGATTCTAAAGGCAAATTTTCTCCTACGAGATTTGTTTTACGATATAAAGAACATAACAATCTTTAAAAAAATTATGCGATATTTGCAGTATATTTTATCATTAGGCTCTTTGGAAATTTTTAACGCTTATCCTGCAATATACAGTATTTAAAAAGTGTTTTCTCTTTCGAAGCATCACGAAACATTCTTCTTCCAGAACCTATCTTACGACACTCGGTAATCAGTCAAAAACAAAACAAAGAAAGCTGAAAAATGGCAAAAATTAAAAAGTTTTTTTTAAAGAAAATTAAGGTTTCTATCTAATGGCTACAAGAAAAAAGAATTACATTTTTTCCTAACGTTCGTTATAAGTTATCGATTTCTGACATAATTAAAATCTTTTTTAATGTGCATCATAAGGAGTTTCATAATATTTTAATGCTTGTCTTACTTTTTCTTGTCCTTGTAAGAAAACAAAAGTGAAATTTCTTTAATGGAATTGGGATTATTTCCAAGTTACGTAACAGAAAACTTTTTGACAGTTGCGATCAGAATTTTCTATATATTAAACTGTCTAAAGAAAGCTATTGTTTTATTTTAAATACCGCTATACGGGAAAGTTTAAGATTTAAAAAATAAGTTACAGCACTTTTAAAATATTAATAAAGAACAACATATATTTTTGCTGTGACGAGAAATGAGATTTCAAGAAAAAAACTTTTTCGTGCATTTGATACTGAGAAGTGTGTTGTGTAATTTAAAAAATGTACAATATTCTAATCAAAATTTTATTGTTTTGAAAATATTCCTATTTCAGCCGAATTTATCTTGA
Organism: Stegodyphus mimosarum; assembly: GCA_000611955.2. Taxonomy (NCBI): domain Eukaryota; kingdom Metazoa; phylum Arthropoda; class Arachnida; order Araneae; family Eresidae; genus Stegodyphus; species Stegodyphus mimosarum. Next base: position 992,944 of record KK113189.1, read on the forward strand.
CAAATGCTTGTACTAAAAAAGGTGTAGGAGCCATCGCTTAGTCTGAATATGTACCTTAAAATTCTAAATGCTGCTTATTTTAACGCAATGGGTATATATTTAATAATACAGTGTTTAACTTTATTTCTGTTACGATAGATAGTAAATAGCTGAAAACAGTATTGTTTCATATATACATTGTTTATACACAAACTGGAAATTCTGTAGCTCAGCCACTGCAATTGTCCATCATACACAAAAATTTCTCACAGTGATAATAGGAAATGGTAATATGTTGAAATATTTAAAATAACTTCTGCGAGATAAAATTCTTCTTTTAACTCAGTAACAGAAATTTAAGCCAATATTGTTGTTACTTTTGTTTCGAAATCTGAAATAAGTTTCTTTCATAATTTTTAGGGTAGTTAGTTTGAGTTTGGGGTTTTACCTAAAACATTTAGATACTGTTACTATTGTCTTAATTTCATTCCTTATTTAGGAAGCAAATATAATGAATAAGCAGTTAGGAAATTGGTTACATTTTGCTTTAAACCGTTCCTTGAACAGAAATTTTGTATTCAAATTTCAAAATATAACTATGTTTTCAACTCAAGGAAGAAGAAAAATAAACTCTATTTGCTTTCAAGTTAAACATTTTTAGATTTTTCGCTAATGAATGCTTAAAGAATCATGATATTTTGAGTATCTTTAACCATCTTATTTTGAACTATTGAATTAATTATTTTACAAAAAATTTGTATTGCTTTAATGTAAGTATTTTATAACCGTTTTACATTCAACACTGTGTTATGCAACAATCCAGCATTACAAATTTTTATTACAGGTTAGCCCAGTGAGGAAGTAAACATTGAAAGAATTTTATGTTAGTATTTAAATTAGTTTATACACCTTTCTAACTATATGAGACGGATTTTAAATTGACAAAAAAAAAGTTTTTCATTTAAATCCGTTTACTGCTGATTTCTAAAGGTAACAGTACTTCATAAAGTGCAGTTGATGTACTCATTTGTTACGCAGATATTGTCGAAATATTATGAGCGCTTGATCTTTTATAATTGCTATAGCAACAATTTTGCTATAAAAAGCATTTGATGTAATTTGTGTTGTAAACCCGCATATGCAGCAAATTAGAAGTATTTCCGTTTATAGATATACATAACATGAAATGTTTCTAATATATATATGTCCACACATATCTATGCTTGTAAAATAAAAATATTATTTTATCTTACAATATATATAAAGCAAAATCTTTTCATTTGTCTGTAACTTCTTTTATTTTTAATATGTTGTTAAAACCCGGTTTCGAATGATTTACATTTGTTTCGGCTTTATTCTGAATGGCTACTAAACGCTTTGGTTCACAAATGTTAAAAAGTATTATTGGAGGGCCATTATCATTACAGAAGAATTATCTGAAAAGGATATCTTTTGAAATGGCGAAATTTAGAGTGATTCAAGCAGTTGTTGTTTTAGGATTGAAATGCTAAACAATCAAATTTTAAAAAAAAAGTTAAGTGGCTGTTGTAGATTACCGCTGACTCTTTATCTTATTTATTACCTTATTTCTTATCTACAACTAGTTTTTGAGGAAAATGAAACCACTCATTGCTGCATAAATGACTGGAGGGAAAATCACAGCTATCTTAATTGTTAAAACATCATTTTTATTTTTAAGAATAAATATTCTGTAGAAATACATTTTTTAACAGGTATCACATTAGCGATGCTAAGCGACCTCCGCAGTTTCTGTATACGCAGTTTACATATTAGATAATAGAAAAAGAAGGCGAAGCGAGGGATGCAGTTTATTCAAACAATAGGACAGGCGAGAAAAAATGATGCCTACTGACTGTGGTTGTATTTATAAGCCGGAAAGCCTCTGTTTTAATCCTGAGCAGCGATTAGGGCTAAAGATTTCGAAGTGCAGAAGAACTGCAAGAAAGGAGTAACAATAGGACAGGCGAGACAATAGGACAGGCAGTTGCAGAGTGATACGAAATGGTGCAAAGTGTATCCTTGAAGCGGGGATGTGTTTAATTCAAAAAGTTTAATAATTTTGTTTTATCTGGAATGAAAACGAATCTTGGAAGTCATATAGATGCAATAAGACGCAGTCGTAACAGATTTAAATCATATTTCTTTTGTTGTAGTTAAGCATTTTGCAGCCAAAGTTCACTGAGCACACTAATCGTGCCAGTTTCAGAACTGTTACATTTTAGATGTTGCGATAGGAAGAAAAGCGTTTAAGCAGCGTCTTAGCGAGAACAGAGGTAGAAGCAAAGTGCGCAGTTATCCAGTATGGCAGCTTATTAAGAGAACGTTTCGTTTCCGAATTAGCTACGTCGATTGCGTTATTAAGCCATACGTACGGATTGATTTAGAAATGATACAGTGTAGAAAATTTATTACTATTTATAGAATAGCGAAAGGAAGTATACGAATTAAAAAGAAAAATTAAGAGCCATTGCTAATTTAAATTATACTGTTCCATATTTTATATTTTGCACATATATATATATATATATATATATATATGTATGTATACATGTAGCAAGGCCTTTCAGTTCTTAATTTTTCAAGAGTTCCTTATTGTTTTTAATACCAAAGAACTATTCTCGAATTCTTAAATTTTGTGTGGCAACATGTAGCAAACATGTTAGGAAAAATTACAAAAATACTGAATCTCTAACTGATTTTTCAACAACACAGATTTCAGCCACTCACATCCCTATTTGATCAAATAAATATATTGATAAATATTTTTAAAAATTTATACTAGTTTAAATATTTTGCAGATGGAAATATATAGCCTATGAATTTGCAGAAAAATAAGAAAATTATTATAACGCATAAGACAGGAGTAGGTATATTCTATTTTAATATTTATTCCGTTAAAATATATCCATATCTATTAATTTATTTTTCCATTTTTAAGGAATTTTTTGCTCGCATCCCTATTTGATCAATCAAATATATTGGTAAATATTTCTGAAAATGTATATTAGTTTAAGTATTTTGCAGATGGAAAATATGCAGCTTATAAATTTGCAAAAAAAATAAGAAAATTAAGATTATGCATAAAACACGAGTAGTTCTGTTCTATTTTAACATTTATTCCATGAAAATGTACCTATATCTATTAATTCATTTTTTCATTTTAAGGATTTTGTTCATCATACTTGCAGAATTTATGTTATTTTGTGTCATATATAATAACACGGGTTCACTCAGTTGCACTGACAGACACTAGATTTTGGAACAGAAGATGTAAACATAAGTATTATTAATATTTAAATAATTTGTTAAGGAACGTCTTTATAGCTCCCGTAAGAGAGATGGAACAGTTCCTCAAAGTAAGTAAAATGAAGTGGAAAGCCAGTAGGATAGATTATTTTATCCAAATCAGTAACAGTGGTTACTGCGTGCCTTGGCTAAGATCGTGGAGGTTGAAAGAAAAAGGAATTGATGCTAGGTTTGAGATGACTTGGAAAAACACTTATTTTGCATTGGAGGAATAACTATTTTAATTTGCGAACTGTGGTTACTAAAACTGAATTAGAATTACTGGTAGCACAGCAGAACTGTCTGTTTAATGATAAAAGTTAAAAAGCGAGTATGGTACAAAATCTTTAATGGAATTTATTAGCAACGAAACTGACAGTAGAAAAACTTGCTTTCTTTTAAGACCACAATTTAGAAAGTAAGACCCTTTTTGCCATTTTCTATGACAGTTATATTGCCTTGCAATATCAGAAACAAGTCATTTGAAAATAAAATGAGCTCTGTAAGACAGAAATTGTTGAATAGAAAAGAAAAAAGCAAAGAGAAAAGGAAAAGGGGGATGTGTTTAAAAGACACAATCAATATTGTGGTTGTTTTTAATGTTCACACACATTGAATATAGACAAAATAGATTCATGCCAAATGTATATTTATGCTAACTACCATGACACTATATGTAATTATAAACTACCATGTATTTTAGGAATAGGGATTTAAACCCAAAAGAGTAATCATAACACGAGTAATTTTAATGCTTGACGAAGGGTTCAACTTTAGCATCATTTATAACGCACGTGAATTCAACAGTTCACGTATGAGGAACTGTTTTGCTGAAAACCCATAAGGCCAAAATTTGTTCCAGGTTAAAAGAAATTAGAATTTTATTTCACAATGCTTCCATGATCTCTTTTACTATCAGCTATTTAATAAATGATATTAAGCTTCCGTTCACACGACATGAAAATTTAACTGTCTCTGTTTGTATCTGTTTACAGTGTTTACAGATAGTAAATAGCAACTATGATATTATTAGAAAACCTGAAACCAGTGTATCCGTTAATAATTTATTGACTGAGTAAAGGTTGCTTTTGTGGCTCAGCTTGATATTTTGCTACATTAAGTGTTGAAATAATATTACAATTCAGAAGAATTTCGAAGAGAAATTATCGAGGAGGTGGATCGCAAAGAAGAGGTAACTAGGATTTAGAAACTCCTTTGGCATTTAAGACTTCTCTACTGCGAATGAAAACGTTCTTTTGGCATTATCCCCACTTTTCAAGTTTTACTATATCGTATCAAACAATGATTCGGATTGGCAAGGAAAACCCGAAACCCAGAATGATGTTTGATGCTTCCACCATTAGACAAACAAATGCTGTCATTAAACTAAGGTTATGTTTGGGTAATTTCAAGCTTGCCACCATTGGTAGCAAATATAAAGCATTACATTAAAATTTTGAGTGATGCTTACCAAATTATTTAAGAAAATGTATGTCTATGATCTAAAAGTAGGAGAAAATAATGCTGATAAAGCATAAAATATCTGTCAAGACACATAAACTATCAGATATTCTGAAAAGGCTGATATGAATAAGAAATAGAAAACTAAATATTGACAATTTTCATTTATTGATTAGAGCGAATTTAAAACATCAGGTGGAAAATAACGTAGTACTGATTAAAATTTGGAGAATAATACAGAATACAGCAACAGATTAGTTTAAACTGGATTTGGCCTCTACTGGTAAGCTGCGTGAATACAGGAGTATTAGTGAAAGAGGCATTTTACAGTTGTTTTACAGATTATTCCACCTTTTAGGAGCTATTTCTCTCTCACGATTTGATTTAAGATTTCGTTCCAATTCTTGTTGAAGAATAACTCATAGTGGGATGAAAAATTAACGGATGAGTTACAGCGTAAAATGAATAACTTGTACCTGAAAGTTTCAGAATTAAACATTTTTTCTATGGATACATGTTATTTGAAAGTAAATTTACCTTAAACTCAGCTAAGAATCAATTATATATGTTTTATGACGCGAGGAAAATTGTTTTTACGGAGCAGTAATGCATATTTGCAATAGGAATAATAATGAAAACTTAGTTTCACTTTAACCCCGAAAGGGACTTTGCTGGAGCAAGCATTATCTTCTGTAATATTTCTGTAGAAAAATCTAGATTGTTTAGTAATTTAAAGGAAGCATTTTATGAGGAGAAAAATATTGTATTGTGATCATATTCAACAACACTACTTCACTGAAGTTATGGAGAAGCAAAATGGTGGGAACTACTTATGTTTAACAGATTTAGTGAGATTCAAAATTTATCACATCCTTAGAACTGTAAATATTGAGGAAGTGTAAATTCTTCAGATATGCTATCTAGATGAAAAGGCACAAGATAAGTGAGAAAATTTGAAAACTGTTGGATAAGAACGTGCAAGATAAGATATAATTTGATTCAAAAATTTCAACTGGCTTAAAATTGGGCAAAAATTCCCTATTCTTGAAAAAAAGCATAACCGAAAGAAGATCAAAATTTGAAATGACTGTCATAGCATTATCGGAAACCATAAAGGATAAGAATGTGCTTCTGATTTAAGTACGTACAGCTGAATATAGAAGATAAATTTAATGAGAGTGAAAATACATATTCTTGGGAGAAAACTTGAAAAGTGGGGATAAAGAAGAATTTTTTCGTTGGTAGTATAAGAGTCTTAGATGCCAAACAACAGCAAATAAAGGTAATTGTAAGTAAAAGATTCCATCTAAACAAAACTCTATCCTTTTGCAGGTTTATATGCATCAGTGATCTTTATCCATTTCTATTTGAAAAGGGAATAATTTCTCCAAAAGTTCATAAAATTCAAAATTTTGGTACTAGTTAAAATTCGTAAGTTTCCAAGTTGAATATTAGTGAATTATTATTTAAAAATAATGAAATAAAATATATAATTGTGTGCAAATAGATGGTTATCTGAGTGGCCTCTACTGAAATTGATAACAGCCACAAAACAGATACCATCTTTTCTTGTAAAATGCATCTAATGATTTTGTACTCTTTAAGAATAAATTATCTGTTACTCCTTATTTATTGCTGAATTTAGCATGGTATTACGATGCTGAATTCTATGCAATATAGTGCTGAGAAAGTAAAATTTCGGATAGCAAACTTTTCCAAGCATCCAGTTATAGAGCCATTGGGTTATTTCGAAGCAGGAGAGATGAAAAAGAATCAACGCCTTCGGTGGGAATCGAATCACGGACCTCTGAGTTACGCTTCGAGCGTCTGACCACTACACCACGAAGGCAGGCAAAAAAGGGCGGGAGAAATACCTTATACATTAAATGCCGCATTCTGTAATTAAAATTTTAACGAATTCTCGAAGATGCATGCTTGCTGTATCAAGTTTTTCTGAATAACATTCATAAACCTACTGCCATTTCCTTTAAATTTACATCAGATTTTTCAGGGCAAGGTAAGACAAAGGGAACTAGTTTAGCTTTCCTCATGCTATTGTTATATCTCTCTATATATATTTTATGTTCTAAACAATTACTGAGCTACCTTCCGTTTGGAACATTTCCAGTGCCACTCATTTGAAGTGTGTTGAATGAAATCAAAATGATGGAGCACATATAGCAGTTGCTGTCAGTTAGTGCTTCATTGACTATTTTACTTGGGTCAGCAGAAAATATAAATATATACTCACACGGTTAACATGCTATTAGATGAATATTGCATTTAACACACATTTGTGTCAAACATTCCATTTGCCTCCCCAATAGCAGTAAAGACTTGTAAAGTTCATTACCTATTATGGTTAAAGAAGCGTTCCATTCACTGTTATAAGTTTAAGAACCTGCAAATTACTAAAAGCAAACTGAGAAAATAAAGCACATCTTTAACTGTTCAAGGAGTAAGATAAAAACAAATAAATTCCGATGCAACTTAAAAATACCTTTAACCGCATAATTTAATTCTGTAAGACTAAATGTTGTATCTGTTAATGTGTACTAAAAGAAGGTCATTAGTTAGTTTCTGAAGCAATACAATAAGAACTAGGATATGTAATATATTTATTAATTTCAAAAGTGCAAACTTTTTAATGAAAACCTACTGTAAGCTTCCCCTCACGTATACCTGCGCATCAAATGGCTCTACTTGTCTTCGGTTTTAAAATTTCTTAATTTTATATCAGATGCATTCACGAAAATAATTTATGAAAAATAGTTGTAGTTACTAATCAAAAGGACGTCCCTGTTTTATCACTTCCTTTCTAAATTAGATTAGATTTTCGTTTTGTGCTTTCGAAAATGTCATTTTGCGTAATTAATTTGATTAAAGCAACGTGTCTGAAATAATCGCGCCTTTTAGTTAGTAGCTTGAGAATTGTTATTGTGATTTTCTATATTATCTCCAGAGTAAGACAGAGCTGAATACTCAGAATCCAGTAATTTGCAACAGGTAGACCGTTCGCATTATGTGTGCTAGGTTATACTAGAGCCTTGGAGCTTAGAGAATATATGAGAATATGTATTAGAATTAGCTTTGATGAATCTGATGACAAATGACGGCTAATGTAAGTCAATCAATGCATAACATGGGCCTTAGTAGTGCTATTGTATTACATGTGCCCAAAGGAAGGTTTTGAAATGCACAATAAACGTTAGATGGAAGAGAAGCACACGACTTTTGAAGTGCTAGTTAAGTCTTGGTATTTATATTTTGTACAACAATTTGTTTCTCTTTAGCAGCTTTGGATCATCTTCAGTAGCACATACTGTTCTGTTCCTATAGATAGTTTAGCTTCTCATCCCCTTAAAATCAAAACCGTTGTAAAATCCTCTCATAAACTTTCTTATAGCTTGACGATATCATTACTTTTATCTATTGCTAAGTATGTCAAACCCATGCTAATCACGAATTCAAAGTAACCAGTTCTATTTCGTCATATTATATATAATATAACTGCTTACAGTTTTTTAACTAGGAATTTTATCACCAAATTATTTCTCTTATTCTGCAGTAATACTTTTGTTGTATAAAATATTGTTTTTTGAATTTAATTGCGTTTCTTTTGATGTCAAATCACTTTTTATTAAAGATATGTTTAGAATGGTATTGAATAGTCTTGAAACCAGATTTAGAATATTCTAAATTAGAATTAGATCTGTTTGGTATTGAAATTTTATTTATTTAACTTTTTCCTATGAAACCTCAGTAATTTCCATCGGAAAAAGAGAAATTAGATGTGAGAAAATTCTTCAATCCGGTACATGTTAACGTTTACATGCAGCACTGCTGTTGAGACTAACTTATTTATTATCATTTTATGTTTGATATGTTTTTATATTGATAAAACTATCCTTTGTTAAAAGGAAAAAAACATAATTTCAAACTACACTAAATTATGAATTCATCCTCTTCCTTAGCTTGATATTTCAACGGCATTTATTTACTTGATATTTTAATTATAGTTATGCACCCTTAATTTTCCCCTCCCCGACATATTAAAAATATTACAAAAACATAAACTGAGTATCAGTCCTACCGTTAATCGAAATCTGTTATTTTATTCGTCTATAATTATGTTCTTGATCCAAGATTTCTTTTTGCTCTTTTATCACTTACTTTTTACAACCTCCTACTGCTCATGGACTTAGATATTTTACAGTCATTCAATAAAAACTTTATTTCTCATCCGATCACTGGTGAAACTTTAAAAAAGATCATCGTTATTGTATAAAACAAAAATCATATTAAAAATACAATAATGTCGTTGCAATCCCATTGTGTCTTAGATAAACTGCAAAATTACACTGATTCACCTTAAAGCTTTTAAGTCATTTTCTCTTCTCTTAATAAAATCGTTTTGTAATTTTCTTCCCTTTCTTGTACAGAGAATAACTTAAATCATTACAAAATAAGGAAATGCATGCTTAACCTTTAGACTGACATTTTACGTTAGACTTAAATAGGTTTTTATTTGCATTATTTGGCACTGAAATTCATTTTCCTACATTAAATTATTTTTTTGTTCTGTCTCACACAATGTTTGTGCTTTCTGTATATGATAAAAAATAATAGCTGAGTGTCTTGATTTACATATGAATGAAAGCTTTTCTTGTTGAAGGTGCTATCCAAAAACGTTATTTTATAGCACATTGAAAAGTTTTTCTTTCAAGAGTTCTATCTTATTGTTGGAATGATAGTACATTTTAATATTTGATTTTGACATTAATCTTTGTCATAGATTCTAATAAAAAATTCAAATTACATTTCTTTTCCAGTCGCAAAAAAAGCTTTTGTCTTTTAACTATTTACACATTTTCTATGATAAATTTTAAAGCTTTAATATGTTTCTACAAATCATATATTTTCACACAGGCATTTTCCAGAGTTTTCACACCTCGCCGAAGAATTGCAGAAAAAATATCCGAAGTGAAATCTTCAACCTCTTGAATCTGTGAGAAGCCGAAGTAACTAGGTAAATTCGCGGACAACAAACAGCGTGTAGAATAATGAAAATATTTTACTTTAATAAAACTATTTATTTAATAATATTATTAATTTTTAATTTAAATTAAATGTCTTCATTATTTAACTTTTTTCTGAACCGAATCTTAAAGCGATTAACTACTTTTTATAATTAAAATTGTCTTAGAAATCTTACCGCTGGTATTAAGCATGGTTCCTAATAGTGAGGATGATAATTTGTTAAACAGAATGAGCCATAATAATTAATATCCTGTTTGTTCGAAGATGATGTCCTGTGTTCGATAACTGATAGTGAAAGCAAGTGCATATTTAAATTTATATTACAGTTGCATAGTTACAAATTAATATAGGACTGCACAACAATAATTTTCAATGATTACACAGTTTCAAAGGAAATTTTACTAAAATTTTAAAGGACTAGAGCAGCAAAGAACTCTTCACATTTTCTGTGGTTTCTGTACTAGAAAAAAAAAGACACAAGTTTTATTGGTATTATTAGAACAAATGAAATATGCAGCTAACCAATTAAATAAAATCGTCTGTTTAGGCTGTAACCTTCCAGAATTTTCCTAGTGAACTCTCAGACTTAAGTATCGTCATTTAAGGTAAGGTTTTAACACCAATAACTTCACATGCCGCTTTATAATTTACTATTTTGATGAATGTTGCTTAAATTCTATATAGACATATACTTGAAGTAAAAATAGAAAATGAATAAAATATAGCGGAAACAAAGTGACATTTGATACTGGAATTTAGGTTCATGATGCAAGATGTTACGTCAAACAATATTCATGGAAATAAGTTAATAACATTCATGAGGAATTTTCAAATTTTCTTCTATTGCTGTTTTAGAGGTATCGGCAAGTTCCATTGTGAAATAGTAATAAATATCCTGCTCACATAATTCATTTTACTTTTCAAAATATTACCATTCCATAACATGAAAACTAAATCAATTAACAGTATGTTATTAAAGTAACACATTTCTCTTTTTCTGTAGTTCTTGATTTTCATGCATATATCTATAGAAATTTTTTATAATACCTGTTTCTTATAATGTATGATTCCAAACAAAAATATAGATCTGCAAATAAAGGAAAGATATACAAACTGCTCTTCCAAAAAATAAAACGGAATTCTCCCAAAACATAATATTTTCAAGCACAAAAAGCGGGCAGAATGGTGTATTTACAGGAATAAAAATTCGTAAAACTTATTTGTTCCTTAAAAAGACTTTAATCGAAATCTAACTTTAACAGCTGCTAGTCACGCTATTAGCTGCACATGTAACGGGTTTTTACCACCGTTTGAAGAATATGAATCTCACGCAAAATGAATAATCTTGTTTAACGCATATTTTTTTCTCATTCACTTTAGGAAAAATGGTTATTTTGATTCAGGTGTAGAAGAGATTCTTTTTTTCTCTTTTGCATGCAAAATTTAAAAAAGGGGGGGCTCGAAATTTTTCATATTTTATTCAAAAATGTGCGCGTTGTTTCCTGTAATATAATACTGATTTTGAAAAGAGCAGATCTGCATGATTATCTTAGCCAGTTTCAAAACTGGAACTCCTAGTGTGAAAAGTGATTATTTTACTATGTCTTGTTTAACCTTCATTTAAAATCTAAAAGATGTTCAAATTGTTCAAATTTGTAATCTTAGCAAGCACTGTTTTATTTTATAGTTCAAGAAATTCTTTCTAGTTTAATGAGATAATCGAGTCATACATTTTTTGGGACTTGGCATTTAGTAAATCTAACTTTCAGAAACTTATTATTTAGTAAGAACTATGTTTTAGCTTAATAATCCTTTTTCCAAACTAAATTCCATGAATCTTCGCATTTCTATGCCGAAGAGAACGCCTGAAGGCCTAATCAAAGTGTGTACTAAAAATTTTAATTTTGTAGAGGTTTATTTGGTTTTAAAGAAAAAAATTGTAGATTTAAAATTAGTAGTATTATAATAGCTATGAATTAAATAATAATAATAATAATAATAATAATAAACCAACGAAAATGCTTTGCAGTTAAAAAAGAAATTGTCTCATATTTCACAAGAATAATCACTTTTGTTGAGATGCATCTTGTCAAAAAAATCACTTTAAATTAGAAAAAATAATTCTAGTCCATCAAGCAATACAGTGAGATTTTGAACGTTACACATTTCCTTTGAAAATATAACATCAATGTTTTTAATATCTTCTTGGTTAGCTATTTATTTGATTATGGCAAAGTAAGCAAGTGCTTTCCACCTTAGGAAAGATGCGTTCGAGGAGGATCCAAGAGAAATTGGCTCTTATTCACATTTGATAAAAATCAGAAAATTCTCCTTTTTCAAACACGAGCATAAATAGACAACAGATCTGCGAAAATGTCAGTTTATCATTAAATTATTATTTATGACCCCATTTTCAGCTGAATGCTTAGTACAATTAAAGTACTAATAGTGTGAAGACGTTATTTGTTACTATACGCGAACCCACCATGAACCATAAATGCTGTTAATTCCATGAATACGCGAGCAAGGAATTTAGATCTTTCAATTCTTCTGTCTTGTATGTTTACAATTTTCGGTTATTTCGGCTTATGTTAATTAAGCTTGGTGTATAACAACGCTGCTTCGAAAATTCCTATTCTTCATGCAACTCCTTAATACCCCGGATGCATCGCAATTATAGAATCAGCGGAAATCTCCAGAATTCCGGCTTGGAATTGCATGGAAATTATTTGTCATGTCACTATAGGAAGAATCCAATGTAATCTGTAATAATGTATGTCCAATATGATCCAGGGTATGGAGAGCAAAGTTTCTAGCAAGGTTTAAAAACTTTATTCTAAAAAATGGCGATCGAAAATTGATTGTCACAGAAACAGCATTAAGACGAGTGAACTTCCTATACATCAAATAATTCACTTTTCTCTTATACTAAAGAATAAAATGAATGAGTAAAGAGAAAAGTTGTCCATCTAGCTGGACTCAAATATTTGTCTTAAAACATTTCTTTTTCCGTTTGCTCTTTAACTTTTCTTACTTAAAATGAATTTCACGTTCGATTCAGTTTCTTTCTCCCATACCTTGGTTTTCTTACATGGGGTATATCGGTTTTTATAAACAATACTAATGCTTAATTTCATACTCTTTTTATACTATGATATAATTAAAAATGCAGAAATATCATTATCAATGCGAAAACTGATTTTTCATATATGCGACTGATGTTTATTAAGACCAAGGATCCATAAAATTCTGTTCAGGGCCTCTCAGTAAACGATTAAGCAATTAGAGAGTTCATTGACACAATAAGATCTCTAAATAATAGGTTAAATTTTAGATATCAGAAATGATTATTATAATAAAATTTAGATTACCTTATACCTGCTAATTTCATCCCTCCGCCTACAGCGGCAACATTATAGTAGCACAGTAAATTAATTTACTTAGAATCGTATTCCGAAACTAACTCCAAGTGGAGCACTAATTCCTGATTCAGAACTAAACTTCCTAATGGAGATTTGTAAATTTGTCTTCATTAGGAAAGGCCAGTATTACCTTTGTCTCGACAAACTTTCTTTCTGGTAGAACGGGGCAATTTGTGCATTTGATTAAAACTGACTATCTCCAGACAAATAGTCTTTCCAGTCCTTAAATAAATTTGAACCCCCCGATTTAAATCCTTGTATTAGGCCTTGAAACCCAGTCTAATTAAGAAAATTATCATTTTCTCTAGTCAGATACTCAATGCGTGTGATCTGCATTTGAATAGCAACCTAATCTTGTTATAAAGACAGCCTTTTGTTTAAATACCAAGATGCAAAGTCAAATCGACAATTCTCAAAATCTAATCAACATTTTTGTAAAACATAAATAGTTCAAAACTTAAGTACTTTTTTTATTCGGATGTTTGTTTTTTCAGCCTCTGTACTTATAGAAATGAATTTGCTTGGTTTGTAATAACGTACAGATTCAATCGCATCCATTTTGTCTTGCCTTTGAATTCCACTGAGAGCAAAGTATTGTTATGAAAGTCCTGAAAGATTTAATCATGCTTATAATGCCACCGTGAGGAACAGTAACACTTGTTGATAACTATTATTCCTGTACGAGTAAATATCTTAAATCATTAAAGTTTTCAATCTCGAATTTTCCAGGGGCATACAGCTGTTAGCTGCAAACGAAAGAGTGAATGCAAACGTGATTTTGATATCACTCTAATTACAAGAGTTGTTATACACAGCAGAGAAAGAAAATTAAACTTTTTATGGCAATCGTATTGTTTAATGAAATACTTTAAGTTCAAGGTCCTTAATGATAGTATAGGCAAGACTAATGAACAGTACTAATTCATCTTGAGCTCAATTCCAGAGGCCGACAGGACTCTTTGTGTTAGATTTCTGTATTAATTTTTTTCTTTTGAAAAATTCTCAATGAACACTTCCTTACTATGTTAGAAAACTGTTAACTCGCAGCTTAATGAAGGTTTAAATAGCTTAAACCTTTAAATTATTGGAATACTCCTTATCTCTCTTGTCCTAAACAAATACTATTTTACTAAAAGTTGATCATTTTAGAAATTCAAACTAAATAACTCAAATTCAAAATAAAAGTGATTTTTCATAGACAGCGTTGGATGCCACTCTTAATTATATGCAATCAATAATTTTTAAATTATGCAGAACACATCTGAAATTGTAACTGTTGTATTAAAACATTTTGAATGCATTTAACGATACATAGCCAAATGATTTCATTTTAATCACATGAATTTTGATGAATGAAAAATAATTTGAAAATTCCATCTCAGTATTAATTTGCGATAAGAATTTCTTAACCTTTAGGTCGTATACTCATTGTTAGGCTAATTTAATAATTATTCTTTTCTAATTACTTCCTACGCAGTTGGAAAAGATTAGAACATCTGTACACACATATGTTTTGAAAATGCAAAAATTCTGAGATATATGCTCCAAATACCCTCGATCGACGATACTTGAGATGCACGAACTTTTAAATGAACTGAAATTTTGTAATAAGTACCTGAAGTTAGAATAAAAGTCAAAATCCTCCATCCAGCAAATCAGTCTCAATAAACCTTAGGTTAATAAAGTGCAAAATTGTAGACTTAAACATATCTCTTAATATACGAAATTGGGACGTATGATTTTATGCACATTCATGAAATATATTTTCTCATACTTAATGAGTACTTCAAGAAACAGACTTTAGACTGAAGGGTTACACATTTAGCGCCTACTGCAACGAAATGAAGCAAAAAATATACATATTTTTCTATAAGTGACTGAAAGCGCAAGGCAGAAATATTTTGCACAAATTTTCCGTTATAGTAAGTACTATAGTAGAGTGTACTTACATGCTTACATTAAGCTAGATAATTTAAAATAAAAAAGCTTTTATCTTAGAGTGTTCGATTTGTGCATGGAAGCGGCTGCGGTATGGTAATTTTGTCTGACTTAGTGTTTTTAAGTCACCGCAAAAAGTCAAAGCATTGGGAACTACATACATCTTCTCAAAATTATTTGATCACTGAAATACCTAAGAAATCAAAATACCTCAGAAAATTACAAGGACAGCCATGGAGAACTTTAGGATTCGGCTTTCGTAGTGCATAACAATGTGAACGAAAGCACTTGTATGGTATCATTTTTAAAGTAATATGATACGATTAGTTCTTAGGGATAACATCTTAACAGCTGATAACTTAGATGCTGTGATAATAAAGAATACCATACCGAAAATCCTAATGGAATATCAAGTTTTCGTAATCCTCAGATGAAAAGCTTGAAGACAAGTTAGTTTCCCTTAAAATGTGCTCCCCGGAAACATTCTTCCTAAAGCATACATATAGCCTGCGATTACTTTGCCATACTCAGTTAACTAACCAAATAGTCATTTCTTTATCTCTGAAGCTAAAAGATAAAGAAATCCATAATGTTATTAAACCGTATACACATTTTTGAGTAAATTTAACTTAACAAATACTTTCCTTATGTTTTTGTAGCTTATCATAATTAAAGAGAACATCGTCATTACTCATAAAATTTTAAGTACAAAAATTACATAAAACTTACGATGAGTAAGAAACTAATAATATTTTTCAAAACAAACCAAGTAAGATTTTCAACTCACTTTATGTGTGATGATTCTGCGTCGTATCTTTGAAAGATGTTGAGCATCTCTGTACATCACAAAGCACATCTACACAACGCTTTCAAGGCTATTAAGTATTTACAAATGTTGAAGTTCCATAGCGCAAAACACATTTACACAGCACGCTCAGAATAATAAGGTATTCACAAGTGTTGAAACCGCACAGCACAAAAGCACATCTATATAGTTTTGGCTTCCTGGGAGAGTTCTGGACGCCTTGGAAGCATATAGCGAACGTTCCTTTTCAGAAAGAGACAAGATTTATAATTTGGGAAAGTAATCGTTGTGTATATCAATGATCTTCTGCTAACTTTCAGATAGAATCTGTAGTCCATGACCTTAAACTGAGATCCTTAGATGCAAAGACTTTGGATTCTTCTTTTTGAATAACTTCTTTCTGATTCCGTCTCTGGAATAGCTTCTAAATAATGCCTGAAGCCCACTATTTTTTTTGTTTTTTGTTTCATGAATGCATATTCATTATTAAAAAAATGAATAAAATCATGACATAATCTTGTTGTTATTTTTTCCTGTAGATTAAGAATCGTAGGAAAAGGTGTATCCACTGTGGAGAAACTCCATGCAATTTTAAACAGGATACTTCACATGCAAGGAAAGACCAAAAAACGTAAATTATGCTTCTGTTATTGCTTCATGTTCCATAAAAATAGTTAGCAATAGTATTAAAATGCAGTCTTAAACTGAAAAGCTACAGCTTTGTGTGTTTACTGGCGGTAGCCTGCAAAGACGTGGAGATTTATCTTTGAACGGCTCTGTTGCTGTTATTCCTAATGATACTGGAAAGCATCTTGTTACAGAAATAATGGCGGATGTTTGTAAAATGTGTAGAAATAAATAAATAAAAGTGCTCAAATTCTGGAAGTTTTGAAACTAACCAGTGCTATTCAAAAATTCACATTGGATCGATATCTCAGTACGAAGGCGATTTGAGAATATTGAGTGTTACTTAATCGCTAAACATAAAATACATTAAAATCAGTTGGAAGAGTTTTGAAATCTGGGGTCACGTTTAAATTAAAATTATATCTTCTTGCAGGAAATTTAATATGTAATTGTCTTCAGTTATTTTGTTTCATCGGGAGAAATAATTTATTAAATGTAACAAGTTTTACATTGTTAAAAGTAAATAGAAGTATGTTGATGATATTAATTTTAAATTGCGTAATTTAAAAAAAAATTAATTTTGCTGCAGACGTGCATCATTAACATGCAGACATTTAACATGCAGAATTTTGTTACTGTGCATTACTGCAGCAAACTGACTTGCTGCATTTGGCTTTCTACAGCAATTGCAGCTGTTGCTTTTTATCCAGAATGGATATTTGAAGCACACGATAGGAATAGTTGATCTTTCTGTTTCGTGGATACAGGATATTAGTGATCAGATATTTCTATAAGTAATTTTCGTGTAATTAAAAGACATGAAGAAATTACAGAATAATAAAGATTTATCTTCATGTAAGGGATATGCAATAGATTTTTTTAATCTGATGGTAGAAATGGGATATATTTACATAAATATATCCCATTTCATAATATATGCAAATTATTATTAACTTGTCCAGAAAACTGCATGTAAAATACCCAAAGAAATCAATCATTATATGCAGTAATGGATAACAGTAACGCATATGTAAATCAAATACCTCGATCAGATTAAAAAAATAAGAAAAAACTGCAAGAGAACTCATCTGATGCAATAAAGATGCTTAGAATCTGCTTGGCTTAAAGGAAAATAAAATTTATCATGAAGAAAGAATTACTCTAAAGACCTTGAAGAAAAGAAACCAGATGATTCTTGCTTGAATGTGAATAGCTTTGTTACAGTCACATCTCATGAAAAAGAACAGTGCCTGAAATATATCAGTTTACAACAAAGAAAAAAATTAAAGACTGTTTGAATGAAACAACCGTTCCCAGTTTTTATGACGATTACGACGTGAATGGGTATTTGGCAGCTTTAACCCTTTGAAGTCGAACTTTTTCTAGGTTAAAGCACACAGCAACTCTGAGGATTTTTTTATTATTAGTGGCTGCACAATATTTAATTTATTAAAGCAAAATATAGGTATAAAATTTAAAAGACAACAACGTTTTAGATTTATTTTATTATCATTAATGATAAAATCATATGGATAGGTTATAAATTATGTGGGTAAGGTGATCAGGGTACTGCTGAAAAAGTAAAATCATTTGGAAATATAATTCGAAAATTGTTGTCAGTTACTAAACGGTACTTTTTCTACTTTATAATACTATCTGATCAGAAGCATAACTTGATATCGCAAAACAAGCAATTTAAGAATTTTTTTTTTATATTCGTCAACACTATTCTTTTCAAAGAACCTTTCTAAATTACATTTCTCATTACAGGGAATCAACCTAGTCGGTCAAAGAAATGCGAAGTACTGAGATCAGTAAATTGAAATTACGTAAAGTTAAATTCAATTGATGTAATAACCATTTTTAGTGAAGTATATTATTGAGATTCCTACGAAATACACTTCAAATATAACGTCACGCTTCCTTAGTGCTGGGAAAAAGTATTTTGAGTGCAAAGGATTATATAAGTAGAGTACTACTGAGAATTTTCGGCATGACGGCTATTAAGAAACCAATACAGAAAGGAAGAATTCATAGCGAGGGTACTCTCAGCAAGTTACCGGACTGTTACTGCTGGAAAAATTTAGCTAAATGGAGAGGCCAAAAGAAGTCAAGATCCTCCTTGCGTCATTCTACCGCTAACATCAAAATATAGGCTTGCATTTTTTAACGCGCGTTTTTCCCACTTCTTGTTTCGTTTTGTGTGCAATTTCGACAACAGATAGCAAAACCGAGCAATACGTTTTAATAAGTTTTGAAATGAAGCCAATAATTTTGCTCTCAAAATTTCTGAACGGATCGATCGGGCCACATTTTTGGATGATTCTTTGGATCTGTCATCGGTTTTTTAATAAGCACTTTTATTTCAAGGTCAAATAAGTTTTCCTTTAATATCATGAGTTCTCGGGCAAAACAAAAAACACAAAGAATACATAATGTTAGAATAAAAATCACAAACTCAATAAACATTCGAAAAATTAGAAAAACAATGGTTGTCTATTAATAATCCATTAACTCGCAGAAAATGCTGGAATGGGTTTCAGGAAATGCCGAGATATTTAACACAAAATTTTAACATGCACTGCATTGCCTCAAAATTTATTCCTTGACTAGATAAAATGATATAAAGGAGCTCTGCATGAGAATATGCAGTTGTTTTCCTTTGGTAAGTAACAACATGTTCTAACTTCCTTAAATATTCACTGTGATTTCACTGTGATCCTTTAAAATGTGTAGGAAACTAAAGTAAAAAATTTTTGAAACTGCGCCCGACATTCCCTGTGAATCGCACGCTGGTCTTGATCTCTTCAAATTAAAACTGCGGCAATATTTCTACAGTGCTTAAAAACCGATGAGATCGCTCGAAAACAGCGGTTTCCAACCTTTGTCGTGTATTCCCAAGTACTCCGAATACATATCCCAGGGCCTCTGTAGCCGCTCCGGAAAAACAATAAATGAAATTGAATATTATTAAAAATAAGGAACAAAACATGAAAGAAAAATAAGAAAACTATTAAGTACACTCCGAACGAGAAATTTGTATTTTTTGCCTTCCGTAACATAGGAAGTCTGATATTTTCGTTACCTCTAGCTCCAGAATCATAGTAGCGGAAAATGAACAAACGAGGAGGTTTTAACAAGAAGCCAGCTTGTTGCACTCTACCGTATGCCGGAGTTTAATAGTTCTTTCTGAAAATGAATGTCCAAGTGATTTCTTTGAACTGTGCACTCGAAAGCTTTCCGCTAGCGATTCTTCTAGGAGTTTTCTGTGAGTTTGACCTCTTTCTGAGAGTGTTTATTTAGATGTGTAGTTAGTAAGTGTTCATAAGTAAAATGTTTAGTATTTTTTCAACTTATGTTTGATTCCTAGCAGTCGCAAAATATTATATTATTGGTTGATTTATTACTGACTTTCTCAGTTGTAGATCTGCGTTAAACGTAAACCTTGGCCTGTACTTGTATCAAAAGAAAATACAGAAGCCTTTTAAATAAAGAACCAGACATTCGATTGCACTTATCATCAGCTCAACCTACAATAAAAAAATTTGCGATAAAAATACTATCACAGGTATCTCACCAAACTTATATACGTTATTTTATATTATGTCTTAATTTAAGCCTACCTTTCCACTACAGTAATTTTTATTTGCATTCTAGGTAGTAAAGTTAAATTGGAATTATATTCAACAATGGATAATAAAATTCTCATAATGAACAATAAAATCAATAAATAATAATAAAATTTTTAAAGTGCTAGAAAGGAATGATTGTATTTTTAAAACTAATTGTATGCGATGATTAAATTGGAGGAGGATATTGTGTACTGTTGTTTTCAGCAAGGATGAAAAAGAAGGTTAAATCCAATAACCGGCTTATCTATGGCCAAATGTATGGCCAAATTTTGATATTATCATATGTAGTGGTGGTATTTAAGAAAAAACTGAGAAATTTGAGAGATTTCAAAGTTTTTAATTATTGTGGAGACATTGCGAAATTGCTTAATTAGCCATTTACACGGCATTACTATCTATCCCCTCCCCTCGTAACTCTACTTCTTATGACTCTTAACTTGCAAAACATACGGTAGGTCTAAGTGGCTCCACCTCAGAAAATGTTTCTAGAAAGGTCTCCGAGGCTCAGAAAAGTTGGGAACCGCTGTCCGATAGTTTATAAGGAATATATCTGACATAGCTGTCAGAACTGAATTCATCCAAAACTTGTTTTTAATCTCGTCCGGGAATGTTTCACTAGCACCTACTATAGAACATCTTATAAGGTGAGGCAGAATTATGGATAGATGCTTGAAATAAATATAGTGTGATACTGTATATCGTAGAGGGAAATCGTGAATGATACGATAAGCTCTAAGTCAAATTTTCATTTCAAATGAAAGTCACGCATCAGAGTTAATGTCAGTAACCATCATTAGGATTAACATGAAGCAGTACATTACTGAGTGCGGAAATGTTCGCTAATAATCCACAGAAAAATCAGTGAGATGAACCTGTCATGATAGTGTTGCACACACAAAAAAGACAGATCTGTATCTTACGTTCTAGTAGACGAAATTTAACTTGGGTTTTTCATGTCTCAAAAGCACAACTTAAAATATATATTAAATTTAAATATAGCATTGTTCTAATATAGAAATTTTGATACAAAACTGGACTTTTTCTGAAATAGCATACCGATTTTATTTCTATATTTCGATTTTACCACTCCGATTATCCCTAAATATTAAATTTGGTAAGAAACTTACCGAGAAATTCAAAATTTTATCTTGACGCACTTTTATTTTACTCTGCTGCAAGAATAATTAATTCGTTTGATGAAATTTTTAATTTATGGTAAACTATCTTCCTTTCGTTGTGCATGAGCAGTAAAAAAAGTTACGCCGTTCCTTGTTTCAAATATTTTTATTTATATTATACTTTTTAAATCATAGTTATTAGTTTTAGATAATGTTTTCTTTTCAGAACTTCAGTTCAATTCTTTTTGAGGTGCATGGTTTCATCAAATAATCCCCTCCATTGGAGGGATATTAGCAATTAGCTGTCGACGGCTTAGCCACTGCTAAGGCAGGAAACGGTGGCCGCTTTATTGTGGAACAACCAAATAGGTGGTCCTTTGTTGTCTCCTATGAAGGGACGAACAACTATAAACATACCTTCTCCGGGATTCGAACCAGGCCCTTCGGTTTAGCAACAGTTTATCTTCTTACTTTTAGTTTCCTAAAACATTATTCATATTTTAATCAAACATTTTATCTTTAAAATCGGAAGAAACAAATAGCGTAAGTTTTAAAGAATTTTTAATTTTTAATTTAAAAAAATACTAAATTTTATGCAATAAATTACTTTTTCTTCTTAATGTTGTGTCATTTTGCTTTAGGCTTTCCTCAAACATATTAAAAATCAACCACCTTTATTTTTGGATGGTTTATATACCACAAATATTTCCGAAATATCTTTGTATTTCTAACTTTCACATAAGTAAAGATATTGTCTTCTGTTTCATCAGTATTTTATCAGAGTAAAAAAAAAGAAGCGACTTTTACTATGATACCGAGCGTCGTCAGAAGCTTGGCATTTTGAATGCATGAGACAAAAGCAAAGATTGATTTTATCAAGAAGGAAAAGATCTTTAGATTATAGACATCCTTATATCAATTCTTAAACCTTCAACTAATTCGACAGAGACATCTTGGAATTCTGCTCTTAAGATATCGTATGATGTTCTATCACGTAATTTAAATTCACACAATCATTTAGTTGAAAACATGTCACCCTTCAATTTCACTTGCGATGACACTGTGAGTTTTTCCGTTGGCAATTCGCTATTGCATTTGACGTCCTGCACTATGCAAAAAACGTTCGCGAAATATATATTAAACCTCTTATTATTATCCTTGAGCATGCAACTTGGAATTCAAATTCTTCTTACTTCTTTTAATTTCTTTCTTTCCTGATAATTTCGTTTCTACATTTTTTATTCTAGATTTAATTTCAGTGTTGATACAAGAATATTATGATTTTTTTACCTTTGCATTTCCATAAATTTTGTATTCTTGTAAAATTTCAGTTGCATCTTCAGGGGACTGTTTTTAATTTTCTGGACATTTTCGATGTAAATAAAGTTTGAAGCAATTCCCAAACGACAACTATCTGAGTTAAAATATCTTTGCCAAACGATAAAGAAATAAAGCATCCTCAAACTTTTCCGGGTAGTAGAGTTCTAAGTTTAATTTATCCCACCGATAGACCAGATCTTTATATCGGGTTAAAATAATCTAAATCATATTATTTTGACAATTTTAGACCAATACGTTCCATATTAAAGATCATATTTTTTACATAATTTGTAACAGTGTAACGGAAATAATAGCTTCTTGAAACATTCTTTATATATGGATTAATGTAAAAATTTAATATTTCACAAATTTTTCCTAAAGACGGGCTACCACCTAAATGTCAAACTCTTAAAGCTTAAATTACCTTGTTAAACGTTAATTCCAAACAATGCGCTATCAAATATGTATATCACGCATAAGATTTTCTTCAATCAACCAAAAATGAAGGAACTCTCCCTCTCGAAAAAGAAAAGCACTGAAAATTCAATCTTGACTTAGTTGGACTTTCGGAATGCATGCTTCGACATTCACTTAAACTGACATTCGAATTCCTAGTTCCGACAACTATTTCATTGAAAATTCCAACTTATCGAAGCTCAGGTAATCGACGTTTTCACTGTATGGCAATTAAATAATCAGAGTGTATTAAAAAATAGGTTATAGATCTTATAAAGATGACAATCCGCTTCGGAACCAATTCAAAGAACAGATTCATTTTATGATGTAATGAGCGTTTCGGCGAAAATGGAAGAGGAGTTCTTTAACAGTTCATCGAGAGCTGCTGTTGGGAAGCATGCCCAAAACTTGGGTTCCTCTTAATGTAAACACTAGCATTGTTTCCTTTATTATTTACCGGAAACGTCTCTGACCTATTTTTATGTCTGTATGTGTTTATATGTGTGTGTGTCCTTTTGGCTTTATTGTGTTCCATCTAGTATTTAAAAAACAAAACATTAAATAAACCGACGCATCTCAGCGAAGCTGACCACTCCTGTTTGCTACTGTATGGAGTTCTTTTCTCCATCTGTCAGTGCGAGGATCTGTTTTAAAGTACGTACATTATAGAAACTAGTTCCTCGGCTTCGCGGTTGCCAGAGCTCTGGCGCTAGTCGCATATCTGGAGCCTTCGTTCGGAGTTGAGATTATTCGCTCTTCTCATCGCTCCTGTCCAGTTGTGGATCTGATTCCGACGGAGTCTTCACCAGCTCTTTTCATCGCTCTTGCTGCAGCTGCAAGTCTGGTTTCGGCGGAGTCTTGAATATTTGCTCTTTCCGCTTCATCGGAGCTGTTCCTTTGAGTTTCATTTCGATTCTTTGAATACTGTGTCATAGTATAGCTATTAGGTATTACTGTAATATTTATATAAAATATTTAATTATATTTTTGAAGGGCTATTAATTTCGTTTTGGCATTTTACGTCGGTTCATTTTTCCAGTTGTTGCCACCAAATATTAGAGCCCTGCTTTATATTTAAAGAAATTAAATAATGAAGAATCCGCATGAATGCATGTATGTTTCACGTACTGTAAAAAACCAACGGTACCTAGAGACATCAAATTTTGAATAATAACGTAGCCCTCCATTCGAATATGGGCATCTGGAAGCCCAAATTTGGATTTTGTTTTATTATCTATTTCATATTTTGTCAAACATTAAAGAATGTGTGATTAAAAACTCAACGATTTGAAAGCGAGCAGTGCCAACATTGCACGGGAGGAAATAAACATTTGTATCTCGAGCACGCGAGGCTGTGTATCGGAAATTCTAAAGACATGCTGTTTTAAATATTTTGTGATATTGCTATTGAACTGAATTTTATGGTTTAAGTGCGAAGAACATGATATTTAATAAGTAAAGGTAGCACACAAAACGTTGAAAACGCCTCTTTGAGCGTAATATAAAATCTGAAAGCTTTCAGAATTTTTTTATTTACTTATTTTACTAACGTCTTGTAATCAAGAGCTGTGAATTTCTCTTTAATCTTTTTCAGAATTAGTGTATATTTATAAACATAAATTTTCCCATCTAATGTATTTTTTCAATGTTGCCGAACAAACTGTTAATTCTACCGAACAGAGGAATCTCGAGCGATACTTGGTATCATTTTGTCAAATTAGAAAAAAAAGGCAAATGCCGATATTATCAGCAGATAATTTCCTATTCTTTGGGACATGTCTCCAATCTAAAAATTTACTTTTACACTGTGCTTTGTAGTAGCAACAAAATATCAATTTTTTAAAAAATAATGTAATCTTTAACAAAAGTGAGTTTAGTTTTCATTATTTTTTAACTTTTAGCATTTTGTTATTCCAGAATTTTATGGTTGTTCTGCATACAAAGGTTTCTCTAGAGGATCTCAAAAGTACAGTTGAAAGAAATCAGTCCAGGGAATGAGTGGTTTGATTGAGTTGATTTCAGCGATCCCACTCCTTGTTCAATTCTTTCTGCTTTCCCCAATTTTTGCACACTGCTCTTGATCCACTCCTTTGCCGAGCGCATTCATTAAGGTTATTGCTAGTGAGTGGTGAATCTTTAAAAAGAACTCATTAACTTCAGTGACAGAACGGTTACGAAAGAAGCGGTTTACCCCTTAAAGAACCCTTAGAGAAGCGGTTTTGCCCGTCTCTAAGAGCAACTAACTGCAAAGTGCTGATGCAACTTTCTGCCTTAATCCTAGTACGACAGGTAATGAAAGAGAAGACTTTCAGAGGACTCTTTTTGATATGCCTTTAAAAGTAGACTGCATATTCCTTTTGTCTCTTCCGTGTCAAAAAATTTGTTTTGAGAAACAGCTTTAATCTTTGGGAAACGAAAACAGTCATAAAGAGACAAATCTGAAGAACACGCGGGATGATTAAGTACACGTACTTATTTTGAGGACAGAGCGGCTCTGCGAAGTGGTAATCCTTATCGGTAGGAAGATTCATTATCGTGTAGTAGAAAGTTTTCTGACTGTGCAACGTTAAATTTAAATATTGTCCTCTTCATTCTCAGCCATTTAAGTCAGCAGCTCAGCCAAGCATTTAAAACTGCAGTATTGTTTTGATGCCTCAACTTGTAAGATAAACCTAATGTCAATTAATCTAAACACCCGATTAATCTTCCCAACTGGATAACACAGGGACAGAATCATTCCATCTTTAGCTTACATTCTAAGAATATCAACCAAATATAACAATAACATATGTAATTGAATGTTCATTTGCCCTAGGCCTTAGTAGTTTAAAAGCTAACTTGTTAACAAAAACTCTGCCGTTGTGCCCGAGAATAAAATAAGATTTTAAATAGCAAATTACTGCCAAACAGTAAATTGAGACTAATAACCTGGCTCCTAATTTAAGTGGTTCTACCAGTGGCCGAGCGGTTAAATGCTGCTGAATACTGGCAATCTGTCACGGCGTCCAACGCAGCCGAAAGGGATGGCTGCTTGGTTGGCTTTCGCGATTTTTTCCATGTGCAACATGAATACGAGCCGCTTTCCTTATATATGCCCTCCATGAAGGAATCCATAGGCTAATAACCTCTAAATGCTTTGCCATATTTAAATAACTAACTTACTTAATTTATACGAGATTTTTAAACGTACATATCTAAACTAAGAAAACCAGAAACTCACCTAAACCAATATAGTTAACTAATTGTAAGGCAAATGATAGGTATAAAGCCAATACTTGCCAGTACTCTTTTTCTGAATTTAAACTGTCATTCGTTAATTAAACTCACCTTATGTGTGTTTTTGGCAGAGTTGATGAAAAGAGGATAAACGCAGGTGTTAAAACTTTGGTTGATATAGAATTATCAATATGCTGAAAGTGAAAGACAAATTTTTAAATTTTAGAAATTGTTTTACAAGAAAATTTTTAATAAATTCTAATATAGCAGAAAATGTAACAGAAATAATAATAATAAAATAAATGTAACAATAATCCTTATTTATTATAATACTAATGATTTTATAATTCATATCTTGACATACTGAAATCTGACTTTTAAAAAATGTGTTTATTCTAAATCCTACGTTTACATAAAAATATATTTTGCTTTGAAGAAAAGGATCCTTGACGATAATATTAAGGACCTTTCAACTTTAAACAACAGTTTCTTTCAAATATTTAACTATATGTTAAATGTCATGAAATATGTTTGGACATGAAACATCTTCAAAATTATTTTTATTTGCTGTCTTTCCTACACACAGAAAAGAAAGAATCTTTTATTCTAGTAAATTTTGTTGCTGTTAAACATTTCTGTAGCAGAATACAGCATGTTTTATTTATAATATTTTTGTATTGTTTGACGTACTGAGAAGTATTGAATACATATATGATGCACAATTTTGTAACCTGCAAAATAAGTTTCGTTACCTATAGAATGAAGTCAAGTAAAATAGTAGACGGTAATATATCGAAGATAAAAAATTAAGCTTATGAAAGAAAAAAAGCTTTAAAAAATGTTGGTTAATATTTCTTATAAATTATAAAATAGCTTTTCACATATTATTAATAAATATTTATTAGGCATTAAGAATAAAATTGAGGAAAAAAAAAAGAATTCCGTGTAAATAAGCCTCAGTAAAAGTTTTTTTTCGAAATTTATGGTTCAAAATTACTCTTGCAATTCATTGAAGATTATACAAAAGTGATTAAAGCACATTTCGCTTTATTATCCCTAATAGCAAATATGTCAAATTCTAAAATGCGCCAATATATGAATTCATACGTATCTTGGTAAATTTTAAATAAAAACCTCTAATTATTTTAAGGTATACCTAGAAATACATCTAGATTCAGGTGATGGTGAAAAGTTTATAGGTTATTATTCAAAATTGTTTTTGAAATATTTATTAATATTACTAAACAATACAAATTTTAGAAATAAATCAGAAAATATCTGCGAATTTTATTTGGATTGATCTTAAATTTTGAACTGTGAAAGAAGGAATCAGCTGAGCTTATCAAAATCAGAGATATTAATAAAAATATGCCAAATTCAATTTTTGTTGAGGCGCTAAAATTTTTAGCTCTGACTTCTTAGAAAACTGCTCGTGTGATTTTGATAAAATTTTGCATTTTGACATGATTTAAATCGCAGAATCGAAAAATGGAAAAATATTGATATGTTATGTAAAAAAGTCGGATTTTGCATCAAAGTACCTATGTTAGAACAGTGCTAAATATAATCTAATAAATATTTTAAGTCACGTTTTCGAGACATGAAGCGAAGTGAAGCGCAAGTGAAATTTTTCCAATCAGCCCAGTAGATCGCCAGATATAGAACTTCCCTCTTTCTTTGTTTGTTTTCCGCGAAATGTACATCTGCTCGGCCATTATTGCTTAAGCTCAAAGAAATTAATTTCTAGTGTCCCTAATTTGTTTCATAAAGGCGTAACGTTATCATCAGACGACGCACTTGACCGTACAGTTACTTGAATGATTTTACCCCTTATTTCTGTGTAATATCATGAGCAGGTAATCTAAAGATTATGCAGTTCTGTCACTGCCTTCTCTAAACTTTCCTTTCCTAAAATGTGTTCGATGTACGAATAATAATCTAAGGGACACATGATGCAACTTTTTTGCCTTAGGCTTATCATTAGATCATCGGCTTATGATCACTATCAAATTTCCTTGCCTTAAAAAAACAAGAATTTTTCGTCAATAACTCTCGCAGCAGCCTCATATTTTCAGAAGTATTAAATATTTACAAATAATGAAGCTGTACAGCATAACATCTGGTATATAGTAGATGATAAATTTCAAGATCTTCAAATACTTACAAATTTGAAGGTTCTTCAACACTTATGATTACATTTGGGAAAATGCGACTTACTGCCTATGTTAGTACATTTCACTCATGCTGTTTTTATAAATTAAAGGTGCTCTTCACACTGCTGTTACAGTGCCTTTGGTAGTTATATTCAGTCGAACTGAATCAGTTTCTGTTAAACATTTAAGAGATGTAGCTCTTTCTCGATTGTTCATCTCTATATTAACTTCCTGGTTAGAGTGTTCAGGCTGGGGCGTATTATTCTCCACCTCACGATTTCTTGTAGACTCACACATTTGAAACATTCGCGAATCATTGAGAAAAGGCAGGACTGTCTTAAACTCCTTGCGAAAGTTTTCATTCAACCATGCATAAAGAAAAGGATTGTAGCATGTGGAACTCATTGCAATAGCATGAGATAAGAAAAAAAACCCGTTCAAATAATCCCATGTACTTGCGGGTATGTAAAAATCAACGATGAGGTTATGCACGTTTAACGGAAACCATGAGAAGCCAAAAATTAAGACCATCGCAATGAGCATTCTGTTGAGTCGTCTAGTGCGCTCCCATTCTAACTCCATTTTCTTCTGAGAATTATTTCCGGGTTTGTATCTCGCTCTATCTCTTAATTTGCAGCATACTCTAACATAACAAAATGTAATGATCAGAAATGGTATGACGAATTGCAATACTGAAGTGGTGCAGCCAAATACTTTGCGGAAAGAATCATGTGGCCATCCTTCGTCGCAGTATGGCCTTCCGTCCCCTGCTGGAACAAGGTCCATAAAAATACCGTATGGTAAAGTAAGCAAAGCAGCCGCTATCCATATAACCATAACAATGAGTAAACTGTATTTCAATTTAAGGCGGGGTTTGAAGGGATGAATTATTACAAAAAAACGATCAATCGCTATAGACATCAGTGTAAAGGCAGATATGTATACGCTAACACCTTGAGCATATGGGACGAGGTGGCACAACACTGCGCCAAATACCCATTCATGCATAAATAAGTAGAGTGGTGTGAATGGGACTGCGAAAGTGCAAAGTAGTATGTCAGATAATGCTAAATTAGCTATAAAAATGTTCGTAACGGTATGCATAGACTTATTTCTAAATACGACATAACATACCAATACGTTTCCACATATCCCTATCACGAAAATGCTGGTATATAAGCAATAAAAGAAAGCCTTAACTGCAGGTATGCTGGTAACTGGATCAGGAGGTAAAACTGACTCTCTTTGGAAGAGAGTAAGGTTGTTGTCTTCCATGTTGAGATTTAAAAAATCCACTGAAAAATTTCCTGTTCGAACAAGAGCAGCAAGAGCTATGTAATGATTAATGTGAAGACCGCTAGCCATCACAATAAATCACTACAAAATTCTTGTTCGAGCTCGCGAATGACAGGACCCTGCTGAAAAGAGCAGAGTGATTCTGTTTAAACAGTTTAAACAGTTTCCAGAATTTGAGCAGTTCATATATGTTTTATTGTACTATGCTTTGTCTAATTTTCAGAACTTTCAGTATTTCTTGTTAAGATTTCAGGGAAGTCCGAAAAAACCAAAATCATCTTCCAGTTGTCTGGAATCTGAAAGAAAAAGAAAACTCATTAAAGCGATTCTTCACCCTTATTACCATAACAACTACATTAACTATAAACAAAAACAAAGCATCATTATTTTTCATTTTATATACAAAACATCTTCTATACCGCTGATTATTAAAACTGCTACACATAGGAAGGAAAGCAAATAGCAGAGTTTTGTTTCTTGTACACAATTATTGTACATATGCATTGTACATAATGGGACAAGATATGAAATTTGCATGTGGTTTGGGGTACAACGCGTCTAAATTTCAGCACACAGAGTACTCTAGCAGCAACAACGTCTGTTATACGCTGGACATTGAGTCGAACTGAGGTTGATGATAGATACGCATACTTCATTCCATGCGGTTTCAACTCTATGCCATAGTTCATCAACCGTAGTGGCTGTCGAATGGTGGCGTGACAGTCTCTCGACAACCCATGACCAAATGTTCTCAATGGCTGAGATACCTGAAGAACGTTTTGGCCAGGGTACTAGTCGAATACTGTCTGTTTTGAGGAAGATCAAAACAGCACCAGCAATATACGGTTGCGCATTATCTTATTGAAAGATGGCATTATACAGGTCTCGAAGTAAGGGCACAATCACGGCCTTAACTAATCAGAAATGTAATGGCAGCGACCCTATTACGAAATAAGAGGAGACTGCAAAATGTACCCAGTGTCACCATATACCAGCGCTCTAGGTGTTGGACCCATGTGACAATGATGTAGGCAAGCTGACAACATTCGTTTCCTCGGTAATTCCAATCACGGCTATGCCAATCATTATACTGTTCGGAGAATCGGAACTCACCTAAAAAGACGACGTAAATTCATTCATGTGTGTAGGGTTGTCGTTCGTCGTACCACTGTAGGCTCTGCTGTCCCTGCTGCAGCGTCAAAGAAAGCCGACACAATGGTCGCTGTGATAACAGTCCGTGGTTCTGCAGACGTCATCGCAATATCTGTGCGGATACTTGCCATCCTGAAAAAGAGCGAATTTCCTAACTCAGAGTATATGACATAGCTTTACGTCAAGGCCGAAAGACCAGCTAGATCCAGCGAATTCGATATTAGAACATGCCTCTCCTCTCAGGTGTTAGTGGCTCGGGTCCGTATTGTTAGTCGTTCAATATGGCCTTTCCGGAGCTATGGATTTCATATTCCCCTGACAGTCACGAGATCCCGACCAACATAAAAGTGGTGTCGTAGAACGATAAACCGCAGTCCCGACAGCTCATGATCCTGCTACGGTCGAATTTTGACACGTGCTGCTAGGATTTCCTTTCTTACACCAGCTATAATATGTCCTTAACATAAAGAACCAAAGTTCAAATGTGATATTCAAATGCGAACCATGCTTTCCATTTACACAAGAATATATGGCGTTACTCATACCTGCTCTGTGCGAGTGAGCTGCAAATTTGACATTTGACGTATGCCGCTTTCATGGTGTAACATTTTTAATGACCAGAATTGTAGCATTCAGAGTGTAATATATTATTCAATTCCAGTTTAATTGTTTGTGTTTGGCAAAGAAGTATCACAGCACTGTACATTTATAAAATTTAGTTTAATAATAAATTACCTTTATGACTAAGACTTCCTCAAACGTATGTTAATTCTAGAGACTGAAAGCATCTGTTAGTTCAGTTGAAACACACGCAACACATTTAAACACTATTTTAGGTAATGTTACTTAAGGAATAAAAACAAAGAATTTACATAAGCTATTCAGCCTAAATGACAAAGAAAGAAAAGTATTTTAATATTCCACTTGAAGAAATAAATATTGAATTTTTGCAATAATTGACCGCTATTTCACATTCTAGAGCAGTAACAATTGAATTTATTGAATAGAGAAAAATTATCCCTTTTTTCAGACGTTACACTCTTTTCTTTTGCAATTAAATTTATACAAACATCAAATCGTTACAAAATATAATGTATTAATATTTTAATGCAGTTTATCATAATTAAATCAATATCATTCGCCAAGTTTCAGAATTTCAAATTTCTGTTATCCTTCTTTTCGTTTAATTGCGAGAACGTTCAAAACAGTTATTTCAAACATCTAATTTTCTTGAAAAGGAGAAAGAAAAGTAAAACCAACGTGATCCGTAAAACATCTGTAGCATTGCAAAATGTTTCTATTTACTGTTTTACATCATAATACGGTTATTTGCTTTATCACTTTCATTCTAATCATTCGATTGTAATCGAATTTTAGACATTAAGCTTTCTATTGCATTTCACATTGCATTTCTAAATTCTTTTGTAGAAGTCACTAAAATGTAATTACTGAAAAAATAGGAATAAATTGTAAATGTGATTAGAAATATTCAGACGAGATCATTATATTTTTCCAGAATTCAGAGTTCAATTATTTAAACCTTTATCCTGTTCTCATTTTCTGTTCGATGAACAAAGTTGCAGCAATTGCTAGTCACTGCAATAAAATGAAGAACCTCCAAAATGATTTTTCAGCTTCCAGTTTGTCGTCTATCAAGGTTATTATGTGTAGGGTTTCTGTGAGTTAATTAACAGGTTATTTTATGTTTTCTAACTTTATTGACCCTTGTCACTTCCGTTTTCTCACCAAAAAGCAATTGTAGTTCGCGTGTATTTAAGTTCAGGTTCTTAGAATAGACAGAGCGTGGTCTGCCTCTCAAGGCCACATTACCAGGTTGCTAGATAAGATAAGCTTTCTAGTCTTCGGCCTTGCATTATAATTGCCGATAGTTCATATCTATGTCGTTACATTTTGAGCAAACTTCGCGTTAATTGATTTGTGTAGCCTTCGGCTTTTAGCTTATTTGAATTAAAATTTTACATTTGAACTTACTCTAAGTAATCTCGCCACTAGTGACTGGCTGATTTATAAGTACCAAGTGTGCATTCTGTCTTCTTAGTTTTCAATAAAGAGTATTTTAAAACCCTTCTCAGGTTTCAGTTGTTTCTTCATATTTAGCGATAATTCGCCATTGAAGCTTGTTTAAATATCAGTGTAAAATTTCAATGTAAAGTGTTTATGTATACGTAACAGTGTACTTATGTAAAACAGAAGTTTCCGTATCAGTGTATCATCAATGTCTTAATCTATGTGCACATAAAATACACTGGGGTAATTTATGTTTATAGCGCAGAATTTATATGTGTAACAGAAAAATCAGTGTGAAATGTTTAAATAACAATGAAAAATATCAATGTAAAATATGTACATAAAAGCTGCAGTGTACACATCAGTGTAAAAGTATTGTATCAATGTATCTTTAGTATCTAAACCTATGTGCACATAAAATGCAGAACAGCATTTTTTATATATCCGCAACAGTGTAGAATACACTATAGTGTACTGAGCTACAGTGTGTTCTACAGTTTAGGAATTTAATTAGTACGTATGTTTTAAATATCAGTGTAAAATATCAGTATAAAATTTTCATGTATACACAACAGTTGCAAAACAGACGTTTTCGTATAAGTGTATTCGCGGTGTCTAAAGCTATATATGCGTATGAAATGCACTCTGGTAATTTATGTTTAAATATACGCATCAGCGTAGAAATTTGTACATATACCAGAGTAAAATCAGCATAAAAATGTTTAAATATCAGTGTAAAATATTTATGTATATGCTACTGTTTACGTATAAGTGTATCTTCAAAGTCAAAACCGTGTGCACAAAAATGCACCAGGGCGATTTTTATTTATATATGCCCATTACTATAGCATTCTGTGCGTTCCAGATCACAATTAATGTAAAATGCTTAAGTATCGATGTAAAATGTCAGCGTAAATGCTTATGTATTCACAACAATGTATGCAAAAGTGTCAAGTAGACTTTTATGTATAAGTGTTTCCTCGGTGTTTGAACCTAAGTGCCGATAAGATTCACCAACGTGAATATAGCTAATATATGTTTAAATATACGCACTAGTGCAGAATTTTTATATGTACCATAGTAAGCTCAGTTTAAATTTCATTTTACAAGTCTGTGTAATACGATTATGTATATGCAACGACATATGCGTTAGTGTAAAATAGATGTTTCGTATTAGCGAATTCTCAGTGTCTAAACCTTTGTCCACATAAAATGCAACAGAGTAATTTATGTTATAGGCAACAGTGAGGAATATATAAGTAAAATCCGTGTGAAATGTCAAAATATCAATTTAGAAATGTCAGTGAAGAAGGCTAAGATATCAGTATAAAATTTCAAATATCTATGTACAATATCAGTATAACAGCATTATCAGTGTAACAGGAATAATTGTCTATAATTTCATCTTCTATCTTTTATGAAACTATTGTCTTAAACCTTGCCCCTTTGCCGCCATGTACGATCAAAAGTTCCTATTAAACTCCTAACGCCACGCTTGGACCCAAGGAGATCTTACATTGTACAGTTGCGGATTCCGGACGATATCTAAATGATTAATGTAAGCCGCCCGGCTTTCCGGAAACGCTCTCTCTTGTCACTCGTCACCTGCCATTCTGTCTATATTTTATGATTGCCAAGAAATTTCTGAACTTTATAATGGGGCCGAACGAAAGTAGGGAACACGCCTCAAGAAAATTCAACATTCAGTATGGCCCTCTCACTGTCGCAAGCTGTCTAAGAACACAATAAAGTATTTAGATTACAACCGTAAGAATCTTCTGCGTTACTTCTCTTGAGAAGTTACAACAGTATAGGTCTATAAATTTTAGGAAGAAAGTCGAGCAAAACTGTATGTTGAAGAAAATAACATTATTATATCTTAGCCCATTGCTATGTGCGCAGGGTATCGTAATGGATCGAATTCACACAGAACCGACGGTGACTTGATCAAATTTATTTTATCAAATGAAACATTTTACAGTTCTGGAACTTTCTATAAAAATACTCCTATAGCTCTTCTCAATACGGCAGAGAGAACAATTAAGAGCTTCTAATTCAAACTACTAAGAACGTTAAACGCAACACAATGCAAAGTTCTTGTAAAGAGCAACGCTCGCACGGAGCACACATCTCAATACTCCGAAGTCGAATCTGAACTAAAAATTGAGAACTGATGCTCTCTTTGATCTTATATAATTTTACCCCGAGCGCCGAGGTATTTCCGGTAAATTTTATTTCTCGAAATTACTGGAAGGCATATACGGTTAAAGTTACATCTAGGGTCCTGTTACAGTTGCAGTTACTTATAGGGATAAATTACAGTTTTACAGGATCTGGACCAAAATAGCGCCAAATGGTAGACCAAGTTTGGCGACTTTTGGAGATTTTTCGACAAATTTACAGAAAACATTTGTTGCCAAAACCATCTCGAGCTTGGCAATACCTCGAAAATTTAGAGAGATAGCCTTTTACCTCAATGTTAAATGGACTTGCCCCTGTAAGTTTATTTTTTTTTTCGGAAGCATTTCGTCTATTCAAACTTCTCATGTTACATGATACAAAGTCCGTAACTCTGTAATATAAAATCCTTAGTTAATCTATTCACCATTTGGCACGTTCATACGGCTGCTTGATTACTCCGTAGATCTTATCTCTTAGAATACTATTTATGTCTCTGGTTATGGTTTTGAGAATCTCTTCAGAGCTGTTAAATTAACTGCCTCTGAGGTGAGACTTCTGCATGTACCAAATCTGATAAATAAGCGTTTTTCATAATTTAATTTAAGATAAGGATTTACAAGTTCAATAGGTGTCAGATCAATTCTTAATTTTCTATTCTCTAAGAGGAAATGTTTGCTGCAAATTTTATATTAGTAGATAGCGAATTTAGTTCTTTTGGTTGAACATTTGCAATATTTCTGTTTTTTTTTGTTTGCTTGTTTGTTTATGGGTGTGTGTGTATGTGTAATGGCAGTTGAGTTTTACATATTTTGGTTGCTTGAATTTGTAGCAATTTCTTGTACTTAATCTGCAAAAATTGCTAATTAACCACGTAAAATGCCAGTTTGTTGTGATTTACACTTTGAAGCTTAGTTTTGCAGTACTAACTCTTTAAATTTTAAAATGTAAGTTTGCGTAAATTTATTACTATAGAAGATAAGAGGACTACTTTGTAAAGATGGTAATAACCTTACAATGCTAAAGATGATCACGATAAGAAGTTTTATCCTTTTATCATAAAAAAGAAATGTTTTACTATTTAAAAACCTCGAAAGGAAAAAATCAGAAATATCAAAAACGATTCTGGAATTAAACTATGTGTATAAAAATAAGAAAATTTTTTTTGCTTGTTCTCACTCCCCCAATTAGTTTAGAAAGTTTCTTCAACTAATTAAAAGAAAGATTTAGATAAAAAGAGATCAGTCTTCCACCTCAAACAACAAAAAAATATTCTGGCCTTTTGGTTCTGGCGAATATAATCCGCTTTACGAAATAAATCGAATTATCTGTAGAAGACTTTTGTAAATGATACGAAATAATGTGATTAATTAGTAAGTAAGAGAATTTAAAATATTTTTCTGAGAGCATTATACTTGAAATAAAAAAAGTAAATTTTAATTTTTAGGTAAAACATTTAAAGCAAACAATACAGGGAAAAATAAAAATAAATAGAGAAATTAATTCGTTACATTTATTTATACAGGAGTTACTGATAATAATGTACCACATTTTCTATAATGTCAAGATACTATTTCACATATATGATTATGATTTTGTTCAAAAGACTGAAAAATATATTTTAAGGTACGAAGAATAATAGTAAGTGTGGATTAAAGTAATCATTATCAATTAATACTCATTAAATTTGTCTTTGATGTATTTTTATTTTAATAACATACTTAATTTTCAAAAGTTACAAAACAAAAAAAATTTTTATTGTTTCCCTGAAAGAATTTTCAAATGAAGAAAACTTTCGTTATTTTCTTTGTGAAGGATGGTTGCAAGGTTTTTATATATTTTAATTTCATCTGCATACCAAAGCGAACTGTGATAAATCTACAATTTCATGGTTTATTTAAGTAGCATAATTCCTGTAAAATCATTAAGGATACGTCTTTATTTAAGATGGTAGACGAAAATCATGTCATGTGCTTGAAAGCTGTAATAATATAATTTGTATTTAGGGAGCATAAGCGTATTAGAAGACATAAATGAAATGACATCATCTAAGACAGAATCGTTCGCGTTGTAGTGAAAATAGAGTTAACTCTTTCTCACCAAGAGAAGTCCCATTGTGCGAATTTCTCTTGGAATGGATTTCCTTCTGTTAGAATGGAAAGATCATTCGACTGTTCATACATTAGTAACAAAAGGCTTCTGAGTAAAGAAGAGGTACATTCTTTGATCAAACCAAATCATTGTTATACTCCAGCCATCTCCCGTTTGGCAGGTATTTTTTTCCTTTTGACTCCGCTGTTCCCTTTAATTTACTTGGTTCTTATGGATCAAAGTTCCGAAGCACTTTAAATTACCCAAAATGACTCGACGGCTAATATATGACAAGTATCAAAACAGGCACTATAACAATGTTTACTTGATTGTCAAGAGCACTAGAACAGATTCGTGCACTGCGATGGATATTATTCGAAAGGTGATTAGGCAGGAAGTTTTATATATGAAACAAAATTGAATTATAATCATCTTCTCGGAATTTTCTTAGCATAGAAATATTCTTTCTTTATAAAGAACAGTGATTTGTGGCACATTCCCTGAAATAATTAGTGATTTTCTGTAAAATTAATGCCTTTTTAAGTTTGCAATTTTTAAGATTTTATAATTATTCTACTTATAATCTGTTTAGAAAAGTTTTTATTCTGGGTTATTTAATAAAATAAGGGGTTTAAAAAAGAGTGAAGAATTTCTTAAAAGACAGGTAATACACATATGTTCAGTTCAAGAGAGTTACGTATCAAATAAGATTCGAATCTGAAACTTTTGTTTGTGTAAATAATTTAGGCTCTAAAGTGTCTTTAAGTAAACATATAAGAAAGTTAAATTTTTATACTGTACTCGTAAGAGGAAAATGCTTTTCTTTGCCGATGTAACTAAACAAAAGCAACACCTACTTCCATAGAATCAAAATTATCTAAGAAATCATTACTTAAAAGTTCCTGGGAGTCATTGATGAAAAGAGTTATATAAGGAAATCTTCAAATCGAATAACTCACAAATATGTTTATGTCATAAAGCCAACGTAACAGAAGTGTGTGTTTAAAATTTTTATTCTTATAATCTTTCATGTCAGAAATTTTTATCTGAGATAATTAAGTTTTTAGGACATGGCAAATGAATTGGTTGCATGTTTAGGGGGTGCTGGTTAATTAGCTAATACCAAACCTAGAAATTTAAAGCAGCTTTCTTTTGAAGTAAAGACAAGAGCCATTTAAAGAACCAAAGTGTCATATTACAGCCTTTTTACAACGCTTTTATTCTATTTGGCTATCAAAACTTGCATAATATAAAAATTGTTAATATACAGAAATATATTACGTAGATGCCTGGACTTTTAAAGGTCGAAGTAAAAGGATTGGTGATAAGAACTCGTAGTCAAAACATGCTATAAAAATTAAATTTTAAAGGAACTACGATAGGAGGCCTAAATTTTCCAGTTTGAGGAAGGCACCAAACTTATTTAAATTGGCACTGATTTGCAGGATCAAATATATGCATTACACATTTTAAATGTTTCGAACAAAATGATTTCAAGTTGTTTATTCTTTTCACTTCGTGAATTTAATATCCTATCAAAATATAGAGCTCTGCCATTTAACAAGGGAGAAATATTTGTTGTAAGTCTTATACAGTGAAAATGGTGCAGTGAAAATTGCATAACTATGACTTGAATTATTAAGACTCTTCTTGATTAAATACACTGCTGGCCACCCAAATTGCAACCCCAAGAAAGATAAGAGATATCACAACAAAATATATTTAGTAGATAACATATTGACCAAGTATCAAATAATTAAATTTATGGACTTCTGTGAAGTGTGGTTCCTTCTAGAATCAGTAGCCAGAGTAGCAGCCATTACTGGAGATCAACGCTTCCGACTTTGGATGTGTTCTTGGGGTACAGCAGACCAAGCAGCTTCCACCCGTTGCCAAAGTTTATCTGGTGTGGCAGCTTGGGATGTAATCTGCGTCAATCGTTCAGCAACCATGGACCACATGTTTTCTATCCGCGAAAGATCCGGAGAGCGAGCCGGCTAGGGAAGCAATTCAATCTGGCGACTGAAAAAGAACCCTTGGACAATGCGTGCCGTGTGTGGTCGCGCATTATCCTGTTGAAATGTGGCTGTGGGCAAGCCCTGAAGGTAAGGAAGGACAACTGGCTCCAACACCTCGGAGATGTAGAGAAACACCTCGGAGATGTGGCGCTGGCTGTTTAAAGTATCGGCAATGTGTACTAGAGGAGTTGGAAAGTGGCATCCCATACCATAATACCTGGTGCAGGACCAGTGTGGCGGTGCATAACGACGCTGTTCAGCATCCTCTCTCCATGGTCTCTCCAGACTCGAATCCGACCATCGTGGTGTTGCAGACAGAAGTGGTGACTCATCAGTAAAGACAATTTCATTCCATTCTGCCGTCCATATCCTTCTTTCATCGCACCATTGGCGGCGAAGACATCTGTGGTTCTACGTCAAGGGTAGACGAAGCAATGGACGTCTTGCGGACAGACCACTTTGCTATAAACAGCGTCGAATGGTACACGAAGACACTGGATGATGCGTTACAGACTGAATGTGTTGTGCTATGGTTCGTGATGTGACTGAGCGATCCGCCACTGCCATGCGCACAATGTTCCTGTTATCATGTGAAGTGGTGCACACAGGTGGATGCGATCGAACACGTCGGTCCGTCGTACCCTTCTGCATCCAACGGTCACATATCCACATTGCAGTTGTTTGGTTTCGTCTAACACGACTACCGATTTCCCTGAAAGATAATTCACACTCTCGGCAGGCCACTCTCCTTCCTCTGTCGAACTCGGATACTTGATCAAACGATGATCGCTGTTTACTACGAGGCATAATTGATCTTTTTTTGAAAAAAACCACAAGAAAAACACAATCGCCGAACTTGAATCGTTGAAAACTCTAAGCCTTGAATAGCGCGTAGAAGTAGCGCCACAGGCGCCCGTGATGTGCGTCTGCGCTGAAATTCTAATGATTTGCATATCTCACCTCCGCTAACGCATGTTGTAAATTGCATGTTATTTGCATGCTTCCTTCAGGGTGTTGCATTTACGGTGGCCAGCAGTGTATGCGTGCAAGATTTCATGCGGCATTAATTTATGATGGGATAATATCACAAAAAACTTTCTTTCAAACATCTGGCACTGCTATTTTAAAACGCCCATTTTAATCATAAATATACGACCTGTGTTTATGTACATGTTTTATATCACGAATATCTGGGAGATTAGTTCCCAAGCTGCTAGGCCTCTAAGCATAGACCTGTTATATACTAGACCGAGCATCGCCATTCAAAACTGGGTGAAAAGCGGCAAAGGAATGAGCTGCAGGAGTTTGGGCATGAAATGAAACTGAACCTAGACTTTGGCGTACTATCGCCACGGCTGGCGAATTTTTTCCGTTAAAAGTGAATAAAATGAAATAAAAAAAAAGTTGAAATAGTGATGATTTCATCAAGAGGGTAGCATCATTATAAGGCTGTTTCTATACTGCACAAATTAAATTTGGAAAATGCAGTCTGTAGCATTCATTATTTTAATTAACCAAATTATTTTTAGTTTGAACTTTCTTATCGTTATCTCAAAGTTTCAGTTGCTGCCCGAATTTAGCGCGAGCGAGATATTTATGCAAATCGCATATATCTGTTAGCAGTTTAAAAGGCAGGAGTTAACGAGGGGAAAGACAGAGCCTTGGATTTATCGCCGTAAGGCTGTGCGCGCAAAGATTTCCTCTGTCTACTGAAAGTTCGCCTTTATAGGCATTTGCAATTACTAGTGTTTGCTAGTGAAATTCGCATTGTTGCATTTCACTAAGAGTAAGCTTCCCTCGCCGTCCTACGTAGAATTAAGTTAGGGAATTGAATTTGTTAACACACTTTATTTTTATATTATTTTAGTTCAGCCCAAGTAGTGGCTTACTCTCAATTT
>KK113189.1:1038973-1098348 GCA_000611955.2 Stegodyphus mimosarum
TTGTAAGGGTTTTAATTTTCTAATTTTTGCTCTTGTTTTAGCGCTATGATTCTAAATTTTTTATTTAACTTAGCCTATGGCTCCGGTGATACATCTGCACTGAGGTGAGGACCCGATAATCCACTTTAATGCTGTAACTCCATCAACTACAATAAACACAGGCGCTACAAAAATTCCTCATTCGCGAAAGGTCCGATATGATTACGGCTGCTTACATTCGCCCAGCGCGAGCTCCGGAGTCAATCGTTATTGCCACGCTCTTAACATTCCGATTGGAAATGGTGAATGTCCGTGACCTACTTTCGTTCCTAGGGGATAAATGCATAGACCTATTCTAGACCGAGTATCGCCATTCACATCCGGGTGAAAAGCGGCACAGGAATGAGCTGCAGGAGTTTGGGCATGAAATGAAACTGAACCTAGACTTTGGCGTACTATCGCCACAGCTGGCGATTTTTTTCCGTTCAAAATGAATGAAATTAAATAAAAAAATGGGGAAATAGTGATGATTTCATCAGGAGGGTAGCTTCACTATAAGGCTGTTTCTATACTGCACAAATTAAATTTGCAAAATTCAGTCTCCTCCCCCCCCGACAGCCAGACAAATAGTCATACCTAGCTTAGCAGCACAAAGGCAAAAACAAAAGAGAAAAAAGGCAAAAACAGAATGAGACGAAGCAGTGTACAATAAATACAGTATGTCAGAAAAATGGTAATAGAATAAGTAAAGGACAAATTAAATAAAAATAAAAAAAGAGTTTTTCATTTAAAAATAAACAGATAATTAAATAAATAAAAAGTGATTTAAGCCAAGTATATAATACATACTAAAAATAGCGGATGAAAAATAAAATAATTAAAAAATTTTTAAAAATAAATAAAATTCATATATATATTTACTATAATGCAATAATAATGCATAAAGAAGGAGCAAAGATAATTTTAGAAATTATTTTGAGTGAAAAAGAGATTAAAATAAAACAGGAAGATTATAAGCCTAAAAATTAGCCAGGGGAAAAATAAATAAATATATAAAAAATAAAAAATAGGAGGTTTTTTAGTGCTTAGGACAGAATAAAAAATAAAAAATAGATAACATATGTAAAATGAGTGAAAACAGAAAATAATACAAAAAGGAAATTCAATGTTAATACAAAAAGAAAATTTAATGTTAATACGGTGTATTACAGAGAACTACATAGTAGGCAAATCAAAGTGAGAAAGATATTAAATTAAATGAAGTAAAAATGAATGTCAATATAGCCGATATAAGTTAAAAGGAAGAGAGAGAGGTAAATTAATAAATTATGAAACAAAAATGTGGTAAATTAAGACTTCCTTTTACTAGCAAAAATAAATATATTATGCACGTTGCACAATGTAGTCTCACTATTTTAAATAATTTTAGAAGGTAAAATTTAAATAATGTTCATTATTTTTAAAAGGAAACTTAAAATTATTAAAGTTTTGAAATTTAACTGCTATATAATGACTATTTTCCTAATACTTAACAAATTCTTAATATTAAAATAAATGCCAGAAACATGATATAAGAAAGAAAATACGTGATTGAAAGTAAACATATTTGTTATATTTGGATGCAAGAAAAGGGAATCAAATAAGGTCATTCATGTCCCCCCCCCAAAAATCATAATTTTATGCAGTTCTTACACAGTGTATCGTATCGACATTACCAAGTATTAAATACATACATTACTACTTCGTACATGTCCGCATAAGCAAATGCATACAAAGAATATATAACTAAACGCATTTGAAGCAAAGTCTGTTGGCGTACAAAAAATGTCGCCAAAGCAGAATACTAATTAAAATTATATCATATTACTAAAATTTTAACATTTTTTTCAGAACGCAGTTATTAAAAACATACGTATATATTAAGAAACTTTTATTTAAACGTTAATTCAAGTATACATATATTATATAAAATTAGAAAATCTATTTTTATTAGAAAACGGCAAGTAGAGTGGCTAAAACACCTCTACATTTTATAAAAAAATAGGTTTTAAAACTTTAGGAAAAGCTCATCTGTGAAATGTTACTCCTCCACCTTTCACGTATCTGGAATT
The DNA here is from genome assembly GCA_000611955.2 of Stegodyphus mimosarum. Taxonomy (NCBI): domain Eukaryota; kingdom Metazoa; phylum Arthropoda; class Arachnida; order Araneae; family Eresidae; genus Stegodyphus; species Stegodyphus mimosarum. The sequence goes on from KK113189.1 coordinate 1,041,064, forward strand.
ACATCCATATGCGGAGCACGAAAGTATCATTTTTTAAGTCCTAAACAATGCGCGTACTCGCAAAACACTTGCTTCTCACAAATTCTCCATAGAGCTGTAATGGTAAGGAAGATTCGCGGGAAATACGATTTGGGAAATGTTCCATATGTCACGTGGTTCGCATTCCTGTTCCACTTCAGGGTTGCCGTTTCTCTCTCTAGTACATTACAGCTCTATGCCTCTAAGGATTGAATTGCTTAAAATCGTTTTAGAAGTTAAACTGTTACATACAAAAACAAAACTGGGTGTTAAAGAATGTTTACGATTTTTATAGTACTTCTTACTATTTTTATGTAACTTTTGGAAATTTTAAAATTTCTTTGAGGTATTAGACTTTAATCTGAATTTTTCCGTCTGGAATATTTTTTTCGTTTGCAAAACTGCTCTCATTGCAATAAGAAATTACTTAAGTACTTGAAAATTTTTTTGTCGACGATACGCACGCACAAAAATGCAAATTTATAATGGTTTTATTAAAGATTTTATGGCATTAATAGTTTCCGTGTCTCAAAGAGTCATTCATTTCTTAAAAGGAATGTTTTTAGGGCTCTGCTACTAATAATCTAAAGATATTTGATCCAGCAGTCATTTGGATAGGAAATTTGGCAAAACAATTAAGGTTATCTAACTAAACAAAGATGCCTTTGTAGAGGACCTTTTAAAGGGGAATCGACTCGTATTCATGTTACATACGAGGAAAACACGAAAATTCCTTTGCAGCGAAGCTAACAGTTTTTAGCGATTTTACCACTTCTTCTTTTCCTGTTGAGTTTTATGAAAGCTTCCTGAAGTAGTGCTCGTATTGAAACTGAAGGTTATTGCAAAGGATTAAAAGATTTAGTTTATTTTGAACAAATATTTCCGAAATGCCCGTAAGTTAAACAACACATTAAAACCCAGTGACTAATTAAATTCTTGCGACTACTCGCATTAGAACTCTTGCTCAAAAGATAAGCAACAAACGCTAAAAGAAAAGGTACGAATATAAAAAGAGTAATTACAAGATACAATTTACATATGAGGTAGAGGTTGAATCGCCGAATGCAAATAGGCAACTAAAATTAGCATAAAATGCAGTCACACCACAATGCCTTAAAAAGGGCATGACGGTCCAGTGCGTCAGTTCACAAGCAGCGATAGTTCCATGTAATCCGAGGTAGCCAAAGGTAAGGACGGTATTGAGACTAAAACACCATCTGCGCCATGAAATACGTTGGAGGGCCGCCGGCAAGCTGGTGAAAGATAATCCACTATTGCGAGTGAGCTGAATGGGCATCGTAGTGTCATTAATAGTCTGTGGATCAAAACCCCTAGAGAAGACGTGGGACTGAACACCGGAGAATTACCACAGCGGACGACAATCGCTTCTTGTTGCTATGTGCAAGCCGCCGTAGCTCACTAACAAAACGACAGTTGGACTTCCATCTCTCTGCTGCTATAGGATGGCCCATATCCCGCCAAACTGTATCACGTGGACCGTAAGAAAGTGAACTACACGCAAGACGACCTGTGTTTTGTGTTCCTTTGTCCTCATCGCATATCAGAAGGTGGTTGAATTCTACCCGTGAACATCGCAGATGGACATCAAAGCATTGGGGCCACGTACTCTTTATGGAGGAGTCTCGATTTAACAACTAGAACGGTTCTTGTAGAGCAATGATATGGCGAGAGTCAGGAACAGGATATCGGGCGCAAAAACATCGTCGAAACAGACCATTACAGAGAAAAAGGCATACTTGTATTGGTGGGATATAAAAAAATCTCTATGTTATTCCTGGTGATTTCGTCACGGCCCTCCGATATCGCGACGAAATTCTGCACCCTTTTGTGCGTCCTTGTTTGGCTGCATTGGGTATCTACGCGATATTTATAGACGATAACTCCCATCCGCATAAAGCTCGAGTGGGGTGGAGTTATCTGGAGAGTAAAACCGTTCCACATCTGCCGTGACCTGCTGGATCATTGGACAAGAGTTCCATAGAGTATGTGTGAGTCATACTGGAACGACGGATAGTAGGTCGCAGTGTGCCGCTAGGCACTCCCTACGTGCTTCGACATGCATTACTACAGGAATGGGGGCTACTGCCACAGCAAACGATCAACGATGCTATTGCCTGCTGGCCTCGCTGTTGTGAAGCATGCATTTCCGCTAGAGGGTGTCACACCCGTTGTAAGAGTGATATTTCCATTGTACATTCTTCCCACCCATTTGTTCTTTCGGGATGTGATTGTCGTAATACGTATGTTTTTGTATATCTTTTTGTTATTGTTTCTTGTGTGGACCAGTAACGACACACCAACCTCTTGATGCAATTTCAGGCATATTTATTAGATAGCTTTTGTTTTTTTCGTATTTTGCCTTTGTTGCTTATTTTTTGAGCAGGAGTGTGTAAACTCATGTTTGAAACATTTTCCTACTTTGTACTGTCTTCTTTGCCGTTTCATATTGGATTTAGGCTTGATAATTTTATTCGACACATGAAGTTATTATTATAACGTATATGGTGAACTTGAATATAAAACAAAAAATTACACTTCAGAAATTACAAGTGATGCGAAGCAAGTTGCTGCAGATTATCACTGATGCCCCTTACTTCACACAAAATGAAAATTTTCAATATGATTTGAAAATTAAGGATAAAGAAAAACCTAAACAAGCTTAATGTAAAATTCTACAAGGCAGCAGCAAATACGACTGCAGACTTCGTTGCACTTCTAAACTGTGAAAGCTTAGTGGACAATTTTTTCATTCATCCTTATGCTGCACATCTTCTAAGTCAAGAAAGATTTGTCACCTGGCATGCAGTTTCACATCTCACCTACACATAGCTGAACTATGTGATACGCTTCATGATGTAAATTCTCAAATACTATATATTTTCATGTGTTGTCTGGACTGGACACGGCTACCTCCAAACTGACGTTACTCTGACATTTGGGAATACTCATAGTCCCCGTCATCTACCTGGATTTTTTTCTACTGTTATATAGTATGATATGAGATGCGGTACGAATCTAATTGGTACAAAGACAAAGCATCTCTTCTCCTCTTTTCACCATTCAAGACCTCATACGAGGGACACATGTCATTTACCATTCATTCTCAGGCTCTGTATGGAATTTTGTAATTGCTGTGGGAAGTACGTCTTATGCAGTAGAGTTCCATAATAACACTGCAGTATCTATCGTATTATCGCCTATGCAGTGCGATCTTGACAGGAAAAAGAACTCATTGGTTCTTCCCAAAAATATGCATGGACCTATGCAACAACGCATCATGGCTTACCCACTACTAGACAGAACATAGCGTACATCCTGCGTAACTGTAACTGTTCGTATGCAGAAACGCAGACCTTTGCTGATGTGAAAAATAAAAATTCCGTGATCTCTATGCTTTTTGACAGCATAGAGATACAGAAATATCGCGTCAAAAGAGCAGTACCAATCAACAGAATAGCATTCGTAAGTGAGTTATGAATTAAAAGTTTAATAAATCATTAAATACTGAGAAATTTTTGAATGTGTGGCAGTACCCACCAGCACGCTTTTGTTCCCATAATGATGAATCTCAATGTTCAAAGTAATGATCAATCATAGCCAACAGTAATTTTGTCTGTTCCGCAGACGATCAAGAGTATATATAGATATTATTGCCGAGTTAGTAACGAACAATACATAGGGAAGACAGACAGTTTCTGGCGGCTTCAGTGCAATTCAATACTCATCGACAAAAGAAATAAAATATAAATAATGAAACAGGTGTGGGCTAGCATAATATTTGCTAGACGTTCTTGAGGGAACCTTTAGAGGTAAGAGGGCTGTATAACACGGTGTAAGGAAAGCACACATTAATGTATGGTTTGAAATAGAAAAGAAGGAATTGCAGAACAAAACAGCTGACATATCTCCCCGTTTAAATATTCTGAAATCTTTGCGAAAGTTTCAATATCCAAAAATAAGAGTAAAGGAAATAAATGTTTCTTATACTATATATTGTTGCGCGTGTGCAGGCTCGTAATGGATTTAATGCACAACTCTATAAAAAGTTAATAAAATTTATTGTTATCTGAAGATTGCTCAAATTTCCTCAAAGATATTGGTAGAATATCGCAATATCTCACAATAGTTATACTTTAAACTACTAAAACGTTAAATAGAACTCAAATTTAAAACACAGAGAAAGCTAATCCGATCTCACTTCGAATTTGCGACAATCAATAACAGCACTATGTAAAAAACTACAGTTCACATAAAACAACTGAATTGAGATGTTTTTCTCCGGCTTTTATAAGCTTTTTAATCATGCACTAGAATATTCTGGTAATTTTTATTTCTCGAGTGTTCTGGAAAGCAAAATCAATTACGAGATATCGACTTATTAAATGCGCGTGCTCCTGTATTTTAACTTCCCCGGCGTAGCTTTCTCTACAAATAAGTCTCGTGCTGCATTGTACGGCTATATAAAAAATTTAATTATAATTCTACTAAAAATAGCTAAATAAATATAAAATGCATAACACAGCCCCCTTCTCAAGGATTGCACGTCCCGGGCAGTACAATCCCCAGACAGGAAGCCAAACTTAGAACTAAGACAAAAATGCAATAATAAACATTACATTACAAACAACATAAACAATAATTGGAATAAGTAACATAAAACAAATTAAATGCTATCAAGTACTAAATACAAATCAACTACTATCAAATACTACATACGAATCAAATACTCTCAAATACTAAATACAAATCAAATGCTATCAAATGTACAAACAAAAAGGACCATGGTCGTATACTATTTACGTTATATACACTACGTATTATGGCCATAGTAAGGAGCTAACCTGTCGTAATGAACGACTTTAGGTTTAGAGTTTGATGACTTACGGATCCGAACCATGACGTGACCATCCCAAGATGACTGTAGTTTCGGACAGTCCTTTCCGTCAATTCGGATTCCAAAACGACACATTGTCTCTTTCGTTGAATCGATGTCCAGTAGCTCTCGTGTAGTATCGGGTCTTCATCTTTTCCGTCGTCAAGTTGACTCGCTCTCGTGAAACATTGTGCATCACTTAAAGCCGGGCCGGGAGATCTTGGGTGTATTCCTCAGGTGATGAAAGCGCATTCGGAGGGCGACAAAACAAAATATCATATGGCACACGAAGGTCACGATCGATGAGTATTTGGGATGGAGAACAGCCGGGAGTCTGGTGTTTCTCTTCGACCGTAGTATGATTCTGGCAGTCTTCTAAGCAGGGTCTTTCAGACGAGACGTCAGCGTTTCCAGCTAAGAATCCCTTCTGATGATGGATAGTTAGCTCCTGTGATGCTGAAAGCAGTTTGTTGTTCTTGAAGTCCAAAAAAAATTTCTATTTCCTTAAAAAGTCCAATCCGAGTATGCAAGGATCTGTAATATCTGCCACATATGCCGCGTGATAGTAGGTGGCACTTCCAAACGTGATGTTCACGTTTAACTTCCCATCTATGTCGGTTTTATCACCAGTCGCAGTATGGAGGGTAACACAGGATGGCGTCCAAATGAGTTTGTCTTTAAATTGTTGAGCTAAATCTTTCCAAATGATGATAAACTTAGCTCCTGTGTCAATGATCATAATGTAAGGAACTCCATCGATATGCCCATTGATGGAGATTCCATTACTGTTGCTACTCACTGCAGAAAACTTGAGTGCTTGAAAACAGGTTGTTTTCACTATCGTTCAAACTCCGCTCCGCGTTTTGGCCATTAATTTGATTCCTGCAGCGTTGCTGAGAAATGGCTTTATTTTCCATGCCCTGGGGTGTTCTGCATTTCCTTCGCATGTGGCCTTCAGCTCCTCAGTTCCAGCACTTTGGATTCTTCTCACTCCTTTTCCGTTTCATGCCATTTAATTGTCTATTTAAACTGTTTGTATTATTTTCCCTGCTTTGGAGTGTTCTGCAGTTCCTTCGTATGTGGCCTTCAACACCGCAGTTCCAGCACTTTAGAACTGGTTTCTTTTCATTAATATTCTGTCTCAAGGCATAGAGTTGTTAAATCTTATATCTTATTTTTCGTGCCCAGTTGTATTCTGCAGTTCTTTCGTATGTGGCCTTGAATATTTTCATACATTTCATTTCCAATACTTTAGAGCCAGGTTATTCTCACTCCAACTCCGTATCAAAGCATTCACTTGTCTGGATAAATTTTCTAAACGAGCCATTAATTGGTCCACTGGCTCGTGGACTTGAGTAGCTCTGAGTGGGTTGCGGTCTCCACGAGTTGCTAGCTGGACTGCATCGAATTTCACTGCGTAAAACAGAGCACTTTTTACGTCCTTGACATCCGTCATTCGTACAACCTTCTGTATTTCAGGATCCCTGATGTCGTCGATGAAGTACTGCAGGGACAGGATTTCCCTTGTTTTTGTCGGGCACTCCGGAAAGGCGAGATGGGACAGCAGCATTTCAATATGCGTGGCGAGCTCCTGGAGTGTTTCCGTGGGCTTTTGTTGACGGGATTTTAATTGAAGCCTACTGTAGTCTTTTAAACATTTTTTGCAAAAGCGCAGCTCCAACGTGCCGGACAGTGTAGTCTCTGGGTTCCTGGAAGAGTTTGAAAAATATCCGCAGCGTCTGCTCTCAGAGAAGCGGCAAGATGACAAGCCTTAGCTGTGGAATCCCATCCATTCACTTCCGCCACTATAGAAAATTGTACCTTATACACTTGCCAGGAAGTCCTTCCAACATATGTGGATAGCTTCAGAAAGAGACGAGTAGGCAAGGGTAGAAATTTAAAACCCTCGATGTTGCTCCCTGCCGTTACGAATTTCGTTACGAATTTCTTCAAAGTATCAACTTCTTTGGCGACCGCAGTAACCCTGTCATCAGTTTGTTGTTCCACGGCAGAAACTCTCTCCTCTATTTGTTCTTTTACAGAAGAAACAATTTTTTCTTTCACCACAGAAACTCTTTCTTCTATTTTTTCTTTCACCAAAGAAACTCTTTCTTCAACGTGTCCAACTTTATTTTCAACAACGTCAATTCTGCTTTCCATAGCCTCGAATTTGTTTTCTATTACGTAGGTAATTTCTCTTTTATTTTCTTTTGAACTGCTTCAATATTTTCTTGAACAACCTTCATTTCATCTTTAATAGACTCTTGAACAACCTCCATCTCTTCTTTAACAGATGCTTGGCCAACTTTCATCCCTTCTTTAACGGATTCCTGTTCTGTTTTAATCTCTTCTTTAAAGGATGCTTGGCCAGCTTCCATCTTTTCTTGGAATGCAGCAAAAGCAGTGACGAGCTGTCTAAATTGTTCTTCCATCCCTCTCGTGATTAACATTCAACCCCATTTCTGACACCGAAATGTGCTGCTTGCGTACGGGTTCGTAATGGATTGAATGCACAAATCGATAAAAAGTTCATAAAATTTATTCTTATCCCAAGAAATAAAACAAAATGCTGAAATTTCCTCAGAGATATTCGTACAATATCGCAATATCTCCCACTAGTTATATTTCAAACTACTAAACCGTTAAATAGAACTCAAATTCAAAACACAGAGAAAGCTAATCCGATCTCACTGCGAATTCGCTACAATCAATAACGGACCTAAGTCAACAACTACAGTTCATATAAAACTACTGAATTGAGATGTTTTCCTCCGGCTTTTAATAAGCTTTTTAATCATGCACGAGAGCATTCTGGTAATTTTTATTTCTCGAGCTTTCTGGAAAGCAAAAGCAATTACCAGATATCTATTTATTAAATGCACGTGCTCCTGTATTTTAACTTTTTTGTCGCAGCTTTTGCTTCAAATAAGTCTCGCGCTGCCTTGAACGGTCATATAAATCAATTTTAACTATAATTCTACTAAAAATAGCTACATAAATACAAAATCCTTGGCAATAATAACATTGTACTAACATTGTAAGTGAAAACTTCATTAATTACAACTGACCTTTATACATTTTCAATTTAAATCATCAAAAGATGTTTATCATAATACCTGCGATGAAATTCTGTTGAAATATTGGGAGGTTTATTATCTTCTCCTTTTATTTCCTGGCTGTATCTCGTAAACGATTGTGCTTGGTATACTTTATACAGGGATTTGTATATTTGTGCTTTAATACGTTTTATAGTTGACTGATTGTACTGAAACATTTTTATGAATAATGATCAAGGTTTGTCGAAATTCTTTGCAAGTTTTTAAATCAGTAACAGTTTTACACAACTTGAAAGATTTCAACATACTAAGCTTATGCTGAAACTAATGAACAACTCGCTTATTTTATTTCTTTAATAACTATATAAGCCAGGCGTTATCCACTAAGATTACATTTTCTGATATAACGTTTCTACCCTGAAGGGGTCTTGTGACCTGTCAGATTTCTCTGGCACTGAACGTGCATGATCTTTGCCTCCCCAGTTTTGCCTAAACTCTGTATATTTATCGAGAAACTTTAAGTGAATATGTATGCAAAAAGCGAAAGAGAATTTCACAAATTAAGCAAAAATAAATTGAAGTTCTGCTATTTATATTCATAAAGTCATTCTTTAGTAGTAATCGTTGAGGGTATGGTTGTAAATAATGTACTACCTGGAAGTTGGAAGTTCGAATCTAGAGGCTGCCAGTACAGTATAAAGGCGATTCTATTTTCTAAATGCTAGTTCGCATAAATTATATTATGACCCGTAAATGATATTTATCATAAAAACACTCAAACTATAAAATACTGGCACTGAGTATACTGAAAAAATTATCGTTTGAAGTCTCTTCGGGAACATATTTCTTGAAAACCGTGAGGAAAACTATCATTTTAAATAACATTTATAAAACTCTTTTATAGTACATCACTTACATTAATACATGAACCTGTAATTTGTTTTTATTATATTCATATGTTTCATAAACTTGTGCAGAAAAGAAAATTTAAACGTATTCATTCAATAGTTTATCAGCATTTTATATTTCGAACATTTTTAAGATGAATGCAATATATCAGTTCTATAAAAATTTTGCGAAAATGTCCAGTAAATTAAAAAAAAGTAAATTAAAACTAATTTTGTAAAACAAAGTAATACATCATTTTTTACGTTATTTAAAGTTATTTTTTAAGACTACGACTAAATTTTCTCAAAATAATGTTATTTTAAACACACAGATGAATCAAAATTTCTTGCAGCTGCTGCATTCATATCGAGATCTTGTCAGTAGCTTTAATAACCAGGCAATCAGCTGTGCCTTTTATTACTTAGAAATTTAGCTTCACTTATCTCACTTAACTTTAAGAAAAGCACAATATCTTTTCACTTATATATGTATTTACTTTAAGTTCCTCTGCTATATTCAGAATTTGAGTCAAATTAGTGAGGTCAAGTTTGTTTGCTCTCCCTCTCAGATAAAAAAAAATCCAACTTCTTTTACACAGTCTTAAAAATTATACGGCTTTAACAAAATCTATAACTTGTTAAGCATTTTTTAATCGTCAATTATTTAAAGAAATACAATTGCTCCTTTACCAGCTATTAGAATATCATTATCATATTATGATTACAGACTGATAATTTTATGAATATGCCTTTGAGTAATACAGTCGCTCAAAAGCAAATGTTTCGATAAAACCGCTGACCTCTTCTAATTCGATTCAAGTTTATATTCTGGCATGCATGGAATGTTCGTAATCTTCCTAATATTCATGTGTCACATGAATATGAGTCAGTTTCCAGTAGAAACTTATGCACGAAGCCCCGCTTACCTTTAGCCAGATCATGGATGTAGAAAGTAAGAAGATAGGCCCTAACCGGTTTTCCTCACACACTGCTTTGAAGCACTGGCGATTCCTTCGTGGTGACCAAAACATTCAGTGACTTACCTTTAAGATTAATGGGCTCTGACACGATCGGATGCAAACATTTTGTAATTACGTCGTAAATTTACATCTAAATGTATATATTCTCTTTTTCTACAATATTTCAGAATCTTAAGTATGCGTAAAGAATACATTTTTAAACAACATTTTATTCTGAAAGGAATTAAATGCTATAATTTTCACAGAACAGTTTAATTTGAACGAAATATTTAAAATTACATTGGAAAAAAAATAAGGTAATTCGATTTTATTCGGTTAAGGATTACAAAAATTAGGATCAAAGTTTATTGTATTATTAATATTACGATGACAGATTATTTCGTTTCTATTTACAGAGCTTCTTTCTAAAATACTTTCTCAAATATGGCATGAATTTTTATCTTCTGAGGTGTCTTTTAAATCGAAATCTGAGTCAATTTATATGCTCTATTTGGTCCGTTTCAAAGTAGAGCGCCTTTTATTTTAATACTGAAATACGTTAAATGTTGGTGCTTATTTCCATATACTTAACTTTCTCTAACTATTTCTGAAAGGGAATAAAAAAAATATAATTTTTAATATCATTTAAGACTTGTAAGTGAGTTATTATAAAATGTAAGGGAATAATTCTTTTAATACTTATCAGATTTTTCTTACCCTTAATTTCAACAATCATATTCTAAAACTCTTCTTTACTATTTCCTTAAGTATGCATCTCATAGAATTTGCTTTACAATACCTTTTAACAGATTGCTTTCCAGTACGAACAATTCTTCCATAAATAGTTTTATAAATATATTTGTCAACAGAATTTCAATTTATGTTTACAATTCAATGTTAAGGTTATTGTATATTTAGATAATATTTATAATTATTATAAATTTAGATATATTTAATAATTAGATTTCTTCGCAATAACTTTCACAGAAGTTTATGAATAAATAAATCCTTCATTTCAAATACATTTATAAATAATTAAAAATATATTTATGCATTTTGTTAAAGGCAAGTGCATGCTTTTTGCAAGCATATGCATAAATACTCATACATACTTCATATTTTTCATTTTCGGCGTGTGCAAATATTTAATTTCTGTGCATTCGCTATATTTTTCGTGTAAACTAATTTGCAATAATTTATCATCTTGATCGTACATGGTACTTCCGCCGAATTCGCAGATGTATCTGTCTTCTTTTCCACAGATTTATGTAAATTTATACATAATTTTACACAAATGTGTGGTTACAAATCAAGTAAAAGTTAACTTATTGGCAATCTGTTAGTATATTTATTAATTTTGACGAGGATTGCAACATTTGGCGGTAATTTTATTTTTTAGTTAATCCAAAGCGTAAAAACAAAGTGATTACTTTTCATTTACATAAAAATAAAATTATGAGTTTAAAATGAGCAACTATAAGCCTCTCCTTTAAAACTTTTTAAAAAAGTACATGTTGCAATAATATCTGGATGACAAAAAAACTATTTTATTTAAAACATTTTGGTGTTTGGAACATAAAATAAAAGTGGCGAATACTCTGTCAGGGGTATCGAAAGACGTATACAGTTTTAAAGGTATCGTAAGATATTTTTTATTCTTTAAGCATAACATTCTTTCTAAAATCTATATTTTCTAGTTCAACAGCTTAGAATTTTATAAAATAAATTCATAATCAAAATCGTTGTTTTTAATTATCGAAAAATAGCCAAAATGTGATTTTTGCGTAAATATCACTAAACTATACAAATTGCTATTATGCATCACATAATGAATGTTTTTTTTTATACGGAATTGTTTCGTTTTTCGATTTGTATGGAACTGACATGTGTCGAAATACTATCAATGCGCTGTCAAGGTAGCTTCTGGATGTAAACAAAAAACACTCCATCTGGAGACCGAAGCCTCGGAGCAGTGCTTCGCTCGTAGTGCCGGGTTGGTCCCTCCTTTCATTCTTACCTCTATAATCCAGACAACACTTATGTACTTTGCCGTAACCAATTAAATGGTATACCAAAATATTTAAACCTTTTAAATTAAAAGTTTCACGACACAGAATTTCTTAACTGAAAGTTTATCATCCTTTAATTTTTCAGTATAAAGTAAATATTTAAACACCCATCTCCTCGCTTTTCTGTTATTTTTCATTAATTAATTTCATTAATTTTCATAGATTGTTATGCATTCATAATGTTACTAATACTTTAATTTCTTTTACAAACATGCTAACTTTCAACTGATTAACATGTATTTTGCAAAGGTAAGAATAATGAAAACTTTTCTAGCAATTTTCTTTTTACCTTTTTAAAAATCTTTTAATTTAAAAACCAAAGAGGAAATTGATTCTCGCAAACAAAGAATCTGTTCGAAACTTAAGCAAGTATAACATTGTAAGTCTTAAATGATATTTTGCTTGACTGATAATCAGCTTGTTTTATTCCTTTACAATAAATAACGTCAAAGCGCGTTTTCGTAAATGGTGCTTAACATTTTTCTGTCGACAAATTAGCCACTAAGGTGACTGGGAAGCTTTATGAAATTTTTATCAACAGTGTAAGATTACTCTGTGTTATCGTTAGTGTGAAATAAAAATACTCAGCCTAGCATTATGCATTGATTTCACAGAATACTAGGTCTAAGGGCGATTAGATTAAGGAAATATGACAAAAGACAGAAGGGCTATCTGCTTAAAGATAAGAATGCCTTCGTGGAAGACTTTCTAAGGGAAACTGGCTGACATTTATGCTACACGTGCGGAAATTTACGGAGCCTACCCATGCAGCCACGCTTTTCGCCTGGATTCGAGTTAATTCACAGAATACTGTACACTACGCGTGTTAAATAAATGCATTTGCTATACTGAGCTGTTAGTACATTATTTAGGTGGAAATTAGCAGGAGTTAAATACGTAATCTTAGAATGAGATTTATGAAAGCATGAGAAGCTATATAAGTTAAAATCGACTGAATTTTATTCGACAATGAAATAGTATGAAATAGAATGTCTCTATTTTTACATTTATTCCGGAACTAACTTAATTTATCTCTTAAATATATTTACACCATTTTTTAATGTAGAAAAGCAATTTACTAACAATGGACCTTTATTGAGTATTCTCCAAAACTTCTGTAACGGAAAAATGTCACGAAAATTTACTTCTTTCATATTTATTGGATTTTCACAGTTTTTAAATTCTTATCTCAAGATTTCAGTTAAATATTCACGTCCCTAACTAGAATAAAGTACTCTTGGCGAAAAGAAACTAAAAGTAACTAGTTGTAAAAGAGAAAGGAAGAAACAGAATATTTATAAACATGTTCCGAAAACCCAAAATGTAATAAAATTCCAATTTCTTACTTCTAAATTATCTGTCCTGTCGCATTTATAGCGTATATTTATGAAGGCAACAAAATTTACAATGTCTCGTTTCGAAGACATTTGAGATGAGGCTTAGAAAGAAAAAAAATAAATAAATAAAAGGAGGTTGAAGAATAATCTAGATGAGAAAAGACTTCCGTTTTAGTCCCTGTCTTCTAGAATACGAAATAACACCACCATATATAACGTGAATAAAATACTTCTTTGTGAGATGTGTTATAGGGTCGCAGCTAAAAAAATTCCTTATAAAGAAAATATGCATCGGATTTCCATGTTCCTATTTTTTGCTAATACGTCATGTTTGTATTATATTTTGTATTGTATGATATATCAGATTTCACGTACCATACTTGGTTTGGCATACTAGATCAGATTTTATGTATCATACATGATAAATTACGTAGAATATATTAGGTTACACAATGCTGTTTAAATGTATATATCCGAAGTTTAGTATTCAATATAATTTATTACAAATTAATCTTCAAGATAAAAGATTTAAATTAATATCACTAGTCAGCACAAAATTTTGAACTTTTAATATTATAAACATTTCTGAACGTATTTGTGACGTTGATTTCAAAAATGACATCATTTTTACCCTACCGACTACAACTTTAGAAATGCACTAAAGTTAGCTTATATGATAATTTACGTATAACTAGCATATACATGTCAAATATGAATGCGGATATTATTAATGCTTATCGACATTAAAATGACTCAGTATTAGAATTCATTAAACCTTAATATAATATAAAATTCAGCAAATATACAATGGTTAAATAAATTTATTATTTTATGTCGAAAGTCCTTATAATATACTGTTTTATTATATATACTGGATTGCATACTGAAAATTAACCACATATTTCTGAAACCAAGTTTTTAATGCATGTACAAATAAATTTAATTTCTCTGGAAGTTATTCAGCCACTAAGCACATAAAAGTTTTCTTTTGTGTCACTTTTTAGCTTCTACCAGGCAAAGTGCCTCTTCAGGCTATAGAAGTAATCTGCCATAAACTTTTATTTGTATCGAGTTTTTCCAGCGCTAACAAATGAATTAATTAGTTAATAAGGTCACTGAATATTAATATTTCGATTTGGTTTCAAATTCTATGTTACCGCCTGGACGTATGTGATATTACCGTGATATTTTTCCACTTCCTTTAGAACGGATACGTCGAAGGATTCATTCACCTTAGGAAAGAGGTTCAGGTTCGAGTCCCGGAGAGGGTATTGCTCATTTTTCACTTTAATATCCTGGCGAAATCTTTCTTTCTATTCTTTACTTAAAGAGAGTTATAGTTAAGCTTACTGATTATTATTCATAGAGCCACCTTTACTTGCAGCCGAAAAACATGTTTTCTGCTAATAGAGAGTAATATCTTGACTTATATTTGCTAAAATGGTTTTGGCAACTAAAACAAATTAAGGTCAGGTTTAGGACTTAATCTTATTCATTGATTTAATGACTTGTGAATTTAACCATTAAAAGTTTCTGCTATCAAATTTTTCTGGCGAATTTATGGAATTGATAAATACGTAAAGCACTGACGTTTTTTCAAAGCCTCCGTAAATAATTCATTTATTGCAGTCTGATATGCAATGCTGGGTGATTTTATTTCTAACAATCAAATTTGCTTATTCTCGAACAATCATGTCTATCTCTGAAGTCGACTGCTTTCAAATTCTGGTCATTTTTTAGTATGCGTGTCAAGGACATGAGAAAATTTTAATGTATGCTTTGTATAAAATATTTTGCGTATATAATTTGTTGTTAAAGAAGAAACCTCACTACTATTAGGTTGCAGGAATTAGTCATTGATGATTCATGATTCATGCTATTTCATAATGATTGATGACTTCCGAATTTTCAGAAATAAATTAAATTGGCTCGTATTCTTATGTCATACTGACAGAATTGTAAGTTAGAATAAGTGTAATTCAGGCGTCATTGAATCCTATTCCGCAAGTGACATGTGGGTCGGAAAACTACGGTTTGTAATCGGCAATCTCAGTTGCATTTTGCACAGTTTTTTATTGAGTATCATAAACTAATTTCTTTTAAATAATTGTTATTTGAAATGCCCCAAAATTAATATAACTTTAGTTTAAAGTCGAATCTTAATATATAACTACAGAGTCTTCACTGAATGACTCATTTTTCAGCCTAAAA
Organism: Stegodyphus mimosarum; assembly: GCA_000611955.2. Lineage (NCBI taxonomy): Eukaryota > Metazoa > Arthropoda > Arachnida > Araneae > Eresidae > Stegodyphus > Stegodyphus mimosarum. The sequence goes on from KK113189.1 coordinate 1,056,495, forward strand.
GGCTAAAGTGAGACTTGGATGGTGTATTGTTTGCATAGCGCAGATACCCATTAAGAAAGGATTTTTTCAGAAATTTTATCCCTAACAAGATCAAAAGGTGTCTCTTATTAGTAAACCGAATCAAGATCTCAAGAGTAGCTAAATTTTCAGTCATGATAACTGTCAAATAAATGTTTCGTTAAATATAAATAAGCAAATGTAACTTTCACGTAATACCGTGCATTTTTATACATTAATTCGAGTGATAGTCTCTAGAATCTGTAAGTAGTGCAGAATCGTTTTTGTAAACTGCTTAAATCAAGAATCGAAATTTATTATGTTTCTTTCAAAAGATTATAAACTACACTCATGTCCATAAATTAAGGATAATTCAGAATCACGCGGAAATCGAACTGTAAAATAAAAATTTCACTTGTAGAATAATCACACACATCTTCAAGAATAATATGCAAATCACAGAAAGCCAACAGATGACGCCGATAGTGCGCCACAATGACGAGAGTGTAAGAGAAGCGTATATAAGGAATGGTAGTAAAGAAATAAAATTGTTCACAAGCGTTCTGTAAGCAGCTCAATGCCCACCTGAATAGTTATGACACAGATGACGCATGTGGATGATTTTATGGCCGTCTGGAATTATCGGCCGTCTGGAATGTCGGTGTACTCAGCTAGGACTCAGCTGGTACTCAGCTGGAATAGCCCAAAGTGTCATCTCTAGGCTTCGGAAACAATTCCAAAGTGATAGAAATGTCAGTAGACATTACAATATAGGTCGCCGTAAGTTGCAAAGGCGAATGACGATCGATATTTGGCAGTAGCTGCCAAAAGAAGCAGACGTAACACAGCATGAAACCTGTCCCTCAAATATCTTCTTCCATGGGTACGCAAGTTTCAAGGCAAACCTCGTACAGACGTTTGGGACAGATTGGTGTATATGCTTGCAAGCCTGTGAGATGTGTTTCACTAATGGCAACTCACTGTCTCCAGCGGTTATACAAGGATAAAGAACATATAATGTTGATATCGTCACAGTGGGCTTGTGTGGTGTTTTCAACGAGTCCAGGTTTAGCTTACAGTCTGATTCACGTCCGAATTTCATATACAGAACTCTAGGCATACGCTTCCACCAAGACAACATCATTGAACGACACTGTTACGGTGGTGCAGGCTTGCTCGTTTGTGGTGGAATTATACTGGGCTCCTGAACAGATCTGCATGCTTATATCAGAACCATGATATGCCAAATTTATCGGGACTTCATTCTGGAACAACACGTAAGTTTGTTTAGAGGTGCCATGGGTACAGAATTTGTGTTTACGGATGACAACGCCCTTTCTCACTGTGGAAACATTGTAAAGGAATGCTTTCAATCTGAAGATATCACTCGTATGGAATGGCTAGCATTTTCTCCTGACTTGAATCCAATAGAACACGTGTGGGACATGCTAGGCCAACGAATTGCATCCCGTCAAGCACCTCCTACATGTTTATAGGAACTTACGAGAGCATTGCTTGCTGAGTAGTGTAATATTCCCCAAAGATCAGCTCAATAATTTGATACTCAGCGTGCCTAGGCATTGTACGGACTGTATTTCATCGTCTTAGAGACATACATTGTATTAACCATCATACTAACCATGTAATGTTAAGTTTTCGTAAGGGCTATATTTTTAGCAATTGCTCCCGGGAGCAAAAATCGTAGTTTTTACTAACGGTATCATACACACACCATCTTTTTTGTTCTTTATTTTTTTAATAAATGGATTTTATGAATAAGTCACATTTGTTTTGTTTCTGAACCTTTATTTGCCGGAGCTGCCGTTATCCTTAATTTATGGACATGAGTGTATTTTAAACGTAAAACTACCACCTTAAATTTCTTCCCTGGAATAGTTCTCAAATAAGTGGATCAAAAAAAGAAAGACTTTCATCGTTAAAACTTGGCTTTCTCTTTACCGTCCTACGTATTTACAACGGTAATAGAATAACACACTCACTATGCTTTGCTACATCATTCTTTATTTCGCGTTCTTTGCACAATTATTTAGGTTCAGTTCTGATATTCATAGATCCTTCGACACCTTTCTATTTCATATTTATACGCAGCACTGAAAAGACGTTTAGTTCGTTCAGTTGTTAAAAAAGATGCGAAGCTTCTGTAAGGTTTCTTTATATTAATTAGCCAGATATTATATGTTTTGTATTTTTACTGTCACTTCTCTCTTCCGCATTTTCTCGAGATCACGTTAATAAGTTACTAGTTGAAATAAGATTTCAAGTCTTCGACATTGCATTATAATTGCCGGTAGCTGAATATTTGCGCCGGTTAAGTTCTGAGCCACTTTGCGTAACCTGATATGTGTAGACTTTAGCTACTTGATTATTTAAATTTTACGATTGATTTTTACTTAGTTATCTCTCCACAAATGGTTGGAGAGTTTTAATCTTCAAGTGTGCCTTCTATTCTCATTTAGTTTTAAATAAATGGTCTTTTACAATACTTTTCAAGTTTCAATTGTTATTTAAGATTTAGCGATAGATCTAAATATTAGTTGCACTTTATTGTACCAAAGAAAATCACTAAACTTTATCCTTCTTTATTTATTAGGTCAAGAAATTGTTTCGACTGCTATGGAGTAAACTATGAGAACACATTATGAATCGACACATGACAAAAAACCCTCATGTCTTCAAAACCAACTGCAGATAAATAAGATAAATTTACCGATGAAGATATTTAACTTTTAGCTTCATGTGTCAGACATATCTTTTCTGATGCTGTTAATTCCATAAAAACTAGTTTTGCAGTTGTTGAAAATTTGCCAACCGACTGTAACCTTTTTTATGATGGGCAATCAGTAAAAGAATGCTGTTATGTAATTGAGAATGTGTATGACCGCATAAAACTCATATCTTAAAAGCCAGAGGCTATCTTGGAAAGAGAAGAGGAACTAGGTGTGAACAGAAGCAAACATTTGAAGAAGAAATTTGAACGTTACGGGCATTACCATTTGTGTTGAATGAAAGTATTACAGTGCAGCTAGTGAGTTTTATTTATGAAATGAACAAGAAATATGCTAGGAACTTCGAAAGAATTTCTTCCCATCTGCCAGTTACAAGGGGGCTTATTCGTGAGGCAACAAAGTGATCCCCAGAAAATATTACGGGAAGAGGTCACAAAAATGATGGTCTGAGTATATGATGGGGAAAAATTTTGAATTTCTAATGCTTTTGAGATAAGATCCAAAGTTTTCGGATCTACAAGTGTATATAAACTAAGAAATTCTGTAGGTCGATTACCAACTGCATTTGAATCCCACTAAATAGATTGGCTGCATGAATGTTTTCGTAATTTTCGCAATGTAAACGTAAGAGCCGGAACGTTTTCCATTAAGGGATCCCTTAACTTACACAGATAATCCTAGTATCCTTTGTTATATTTCAATGAGCAACCTGCAGAGGTTGTTGTAAGTTTCTAAGAGTTATTTTAATTTTGAAACATATTTTACTGTCTGTTCTCGTTTCGCACCAACTATTCCCTACCAGAATAAGTTGTTAGTATCGAGTTACATGTAAATGAGGTAAAAAGAGTATTTAAAGGAAGGTTTCGCTTACTTCAACAGAACAGCTTAGGACTCTTTTGTTTGCCGTCAGGTTGCTTCGTTGTTCAAAGCTAACTATGCTTAACCGTATTGAACGAGCCTGCTGATATTTGCCGACTAATTTAATTAAAGTCCAACTATGTTAGGTAATTTTGTATAGCTTCTGTTAAGTTCAGTTTAGTGCAGCATTATATTAGTTTCTTATTTACTTATCTCTATTTAAAGCCCAATTGGGGGCATTTCTGTAAACCCGAGAAAGGGCGCATCTGTGTTCTTAGTTTGAGAAAATAAAGGGTGAGCTATCCCTTCTCTAGACGTTTCAGTTACACACTAGGACTCAGCGATAAGTCACTACATAGTTCAGCAACGTTTCTAAGCATAGACAAAAGCATAGATAAAGTATTACAAGCATTACAAAACAAAGAAAAGCCGCAACACAGCACAAAACTGTGCGAACATTAGTGTACAAGCTTCCGTTTCCCACAGTAGAAGACGAAGACCTTCCTGGACGTTTTTATTGTTTTAGCTGTACCTAATGCACGTATATAATAGATTTCCTTAGATAGTCCTCTATAAAGTCAACAATACTTGTATTGTACATGAGTTGCTATAATACAGTTGAATAACTAATCAACGTAGATGTTATATGTAAGATGCTGTCCAGAGGTATATTAATATATTATCTTTTGTAGTTACTTTAAAAAGATGTTATCGAGAGATATATTAATATATTGTTGTTACTTTTTGAAGGAATTAAGCGTAAACAGCTTTCTGCATAGAAAATACTATTCTTGTAGTATTCACAGTGATGAAACTGCATGTGATCAAAAAAGATTAATTTAGAAATGACTGACAAATGAGTAAAATAATTGTGGAGGCGTTTGGTAAAAATAAATATCTTTGCTGATACAAAAGGAAAAGAGGACATTTAAAAGTAGGATTTCCTTTTTAACCAATCAAAAAAGACTAAAAAAATGAAGAATTTTACTGTTTTGAGTCAGTAGCTTAAAGTTTCAGAGAAATTTTGAGGCATTAAGTCTACGATGAAAATTCAGCAGAGAATTTGGTGTCATCTGCTGTCAAGTAAAAAACCTCGAAATAAGGGGGAAAATCTGTTTCTTTTAGATTAAAGCAGTATCGAAAGGGATAATTTACTTCTATCTCATCCTATCTTAAGCCCAATGCAAAGTTTAAATTGAAAAAAAGAGAGTTGTATTTTATCCCTGACAGAGAATAATGGATGAAACGTGTTTTCCAAGATTCCTAGACCATTATTGTTTTAGATTCACCACTATTTCATTAATAAAATTGAAACCTCCTTAGGGTGGTGCTTGAAGTAGAACCTTATAATTAGGACTATGATTTATTTGCAAGGACACTATGCAGGAAAGAAGAGCGAGTAAAAATTATGTCTTTATAAGTTGTTTCTATGTCAGCATAGATACTTTTAAATCAAAACTTTCATATCAAATTCAGACATGCGAAAATTAAAATCCTGAACGAATCCTTAGATGCGATATATATTTTGATTTTTTCCGAGAGCTTTATTAATGTTATTAAATTTAAAAGGGAGTGGTGGAGTCGTGAAATATCTTCTAATTATAAACTTAAATTTTTCATTCAGTTTGTACATAATTATTCATACCATTCATATCGTTTATATTATATGAGCTTACCATTCTGACTGAATCATTATGGTCAGGCCATAATATTTTGATTGAATTATTTAAAAGCTTTTCGGTGAACATTCAAACCCATTCTTTGATGCAGTCTTCTCAGGGAAAACATAACAATATTTCCGGTATTTTTATTTTTATTTTTTTAATAAAAGACAATATGAGTAAGCCTAAAGTTGTAGTGTCAGTAGATTAAAATTAAAACACTTTTAAGCAACGGAGAAAGAAAAAAAAGCTCCCACACATGCATACACAAAAGGCCTAATAAATAGCCCGAAATGCTAGATCAGTTACTCATTTGTAATTAAATACATATTTAGAGTATCTGAATTAAAACAGCGAAGCTGCAAATGAAAGAAATAATTCTACAGGTGCATGTAATAGCCAAAGCCATTGCGTATGTTTCTAAAGTCATAACTCTATAATGGATAAAATAAAAATTAAATTAAAAAAGAAGATACTCAGAAGCATCGAAAATGCCCTTTTACGAACAAAAATGAAAATACCCGCGTGAATTTTCCCAGAATGCGTGAAGATTATTTGTTATATAGTACATTTTATGGTGCTGAACAGGCGATGCTATTTTATCTTACGATTTTTTTGTCTATTTCCAGACATTAGATTATCTTTAAAATGCTTTGCTATTTTAATTTCCTTCACTATTTAGAAATTATGTTAAGAGCCTGATTGCTATCAAATCAAACAGTTAAATAAACGGTTATATGTAATAATTGCTAGACGCATACAGCTTTTTTATACGTTATCTAAATAAAGGTGTTCGTGCTCTGAAGGAAAATGTTCTGCCAATTAACTATGAATTGCCAATAAAATAAACAATCGGCTCATAAAATAATATAGTTATAACTTTCTGGTTTACTAAAAGTTACTTTCTTGGGTAGGGAATATTTTATTTATTTTACTGACTTTCTACTGAATTAAACAAATTTGTCAATGGCAAATGTAGTTTTCTTGCATTACGTTCGAAATAATTTCTGTTTTCAAGGAAAAATTCACCAAGAAAATGTAACCTTTCAAACAATCTGCTCGTCGATAGCATCGGTTGCCAGTATCGTGTTGAGTGTCGAGGAGAAATCTGAGAAGAAATGAGATGTTTTTCTACTGTTCAGATAAAAAATAGTTTCAGGTTATTTAGATAACATATTAAGGTGCAGTGAAAATTAGAATCGAAGGTTAATAAGTTTGCGATGTTGATGCAACTAGAGGTTTCTCGAAACTGATGCGCCGAAAGGCCACTTAAGACTAAAGAAATTAAAATAATCCATTTCGGCAAACAGATAATTACAAATAGCTCATACAGGGTATCACGTGAACTTTATTGTAGTTGATTCGTAATTCAACTAGCCATCTCCACTTTTCTGATTTCAGCACGGAATAATTCCATTATATCACAGTTTCAATCCTTTAAGCCATTTATTGTAAATTCGAGTAAACTTATTTTATATTTATTTCCCAAGAAAAAATCAAATAAATAACTCAAGTCAAAATTATTTTAACCTATGTTCTAAAAATGCATAAAAATTCCCTGAAACTTTCTACATGAGAACCCTGATGAAATTTCAAACATTATTTAGCACCTTACACGAAGAATGAGATGTGTTTCTGAAAGAAATATGTTCTGAGGATGAAAAAAATAACAATTCGTTATGTGACAAGAACGAAATAAAATTTTTTCCGGCAGTACACTCAACGTTGCAATTGATTTTCAGTTCAAAGTGCTCTGTGTAAAATATTTTTTGACTCCGTGTTTAGGTTTGTTATACAGTTCTTTGACAGATCAAGCTCCTTATTTTATATACTAATTAAGAAACCTCTGAAAGACTAAAGAAGTCAGATACTTCAGGTCCCTCGAAGAGAAGAAATTTAACTTGAAATATTGATCATTTGATCTTTTTTAGTCAGCAGGCAGAAGTACAATCAAATATATTTGCTTAACTAATGGACGTCATAAGATTTAAAACAGTATATTTTATAGGATTTCTATTATACTTAATTAGGGCTTTAGAAATTTTAAAATAATTTTCACGTGCTGAGAGAATCAAGTGCAGGCTTTCGGCGACAGCCATTTATGATTAAGAATTATTAATCTTTATAAAGATCATATACGGAAATTCATCTTCGTAAGCAAAGGAACGAAATATCCAAAGTCTGAAGTGATTTATTTTAGAGTGGTTTCAGGCGTACTTGCCTAAACTGCATATATCTAAACGAAGCTGTTTAGTGTTTATTATTCAAAATAGATTGCTTGCTCCTGAGTGTTCTTATTTCAGCATGTATACATTTACATATCACTCGCCCATGAAAGTTTTGCATCCTAAATAGAAAATGAATTTTATAATCCACAAAACGTTGTTTGTTCATTTTGTGTTCCTTACATACTATGACGCGATTCCACCGGTGGCCTTTTGGAAAGCAGGAGAGTCATGTAAAAGCTTCTGAAAATTCAAAAATTTTAGGAATACTTGCTGTGACTAATCCCGCTTGTCTGATATCAGAACAAGTCTACGAAATTAATCGTGGCAAGGAGTCAAGATCACGCCGGTCGTTGGCAAGAGCCTTGAACACCATACAGGTAACAAACAATACTACATTGCTCAGTTCCGTCTCCAGTTTTGAAGGAGAGCACCCTGGGAGGACGGGTCCGAGGTCTCACACCCCTCTTTTCCTACCATCAACCTCACTAGAGAACTTTCGGTTCCCCTCATATTTAGAGTGCCTTGCGCCGCACAGACACTATACGTTTACAAATATCCATGCCTTCTCTGGCATTCAAACCCGGGCCCTTCGGTATGATAGTCAGCGTTAGCTAAGACTGCTGAGTACTGGTAATTGAATAGAATTCGAACCCAGGCGAACAGACTGGCTGCATGGTTGGTTTTCGTGGTTTTGCTTATGTGTAACGTGAATACGAGACAATTTTCCTTAGAACGTCCTCCAAGAAGGCATTCCCTTTTGTAAGCACATAGCTCTAATATGCTTCCCCATATTCAGATAACCTAACCTTACATAGTGCAGGACTGGAATAAAAGTAAAATTTTGTCATCATTCTGTATCCGACATTCCATTTTGATAAAAGGACAAAAGACAGAGATTAAATAAAGGTCCTTTATTCACTATGCCGTAGTGCTTATTATTGTCTTAAGTGAAAGATTTTCATAAATATTTTCGGTTCCATTTTAGAAGCAGAATTCAACTCGTAAGTTACCATTTTTAGTTACGTCACTAAGGTATTATATTTCCATTATGTTTATTCTAAGGTGTTCTGAACACTGCGAAATAAAAATTATTGCTTTCAGAAAAATTTCTGAAACGTTTCAGAAGCTTTCCCGCCCTGCAAGCCTTTTATTTTCCAGAAAAAGAAGAAGGGATCCTCTGAAAACACATTAATAATATTGAAGTTTTTAAACAATAATTCAATAAAACTTTCATACCATGATTTTTAATTTCGATCCAACTACTGGTGATGGTGAAATTTAACTTAAGTAGAAAGATTGCATTTTCTGTTATGTGATGAAATTATTTAAGTAAAAATACTTTTTTTTTAATTTACTTCTTTGCTAAGAATTAACGCATTACTTTTCATAACTCTAGTGTAAAAGAACTTTTTTAACTTTATCTCTTTGCTAGAAAACTCATTACTTTGCTTAATTTTAGTGCATCATAACTTCTGTTCCATTACATTGAATTTCCTGTTAAATTCTATGAATTTGTGTTATGAAAGCTCAAGTTGCTTAAAACATATCTTTCCTTTTCAGAATTCTGATACTTTAGGCTCCCGTTTTTCTCTTCAGTGTTCACTAATTTTCTCAAACGTTATTAATATACTGGTAATTTTTATTTTTTCATAATATAAGCCAATCGTTTAGAATGACTGCTTAAACGTACATTTTAGAATGACATTGTTCACTGAAAAATTCCAAATATGCCAGAAAATTTAATAAATGATACATATGAGGATTGAAAGTAATGAAAAGTTAAGATAGGTATGCGCTAACATCTAATCACTAAAAAATTAAATACTGACCATAGGGCAAAACCTTTATTGCATTAATGTAATTAATTTGCAATTTGTGAGTATGATATATAAGAGATTTTGAAAGTTTTACTATGGCATTTTTGATCTAATGATCAAAAAAATGAAATACTGATTGCAGTGAAAAATATTTATTACATTAATGTAAATAATTCGCATTCTGAGAGTATGATAAATATGAGATTTTGGAAGTCTTATGGCACATTTTTTCCTGATTTGAAATATTATTCTAAACAAATACGTCCAGTAATATAATATGAGAGATGCATATATTAATTTTTAACTGCTATTAATGACAAATAGCTGCTAAATATAACTAAACAAGTTTAAGTACCTATTTTGATGAAAGCGGGCACAAACACAGATTTGAAAGTTGCCCAGACAGTACAGTAGTTAGAGGAGCTTACTGCGATACCGACGAACCCGAATTCGAATCATCGGAGAAGGCTTATCTCTTTTCAGTGCTAGGAGTAAAAGATGAATAAATCTCTTGCTGTCACCAAAATCATTGAGGAAGTTTTCGTATTATTTAAAATGCGTCATAAAATTTTGAAATTATACATGTAGGCGTTAACTAAATATTAAGTTAATTTGATTTTGCTTTGAAAAGCAAAATAAAACTTTTAAAACAAAATAAAACTATAATAATTTTGTAAATATTATATCAAACTTTTAATTTCAAGTAAAACAAGTTAGGCCTTCTGCATAAGCTTCTGTTTTGTCCAAAAGCTTCCTCAGAAATGGACCCCGAAGGATATTTTACCTCCTTTCTCCGGTTGCTGTTTAAGATTCCAGAAGACTTCCAGATCGATAGTCATCATCTTCGTGTTAACTGTTAAATAGCATAATGTAAACTCGTACATACACAAATAATTGTCATTTATACGCATTAAAAAATTACGTTATGTAGGATTTCAAAAAGTTTAAAAATTTTTTCCGAGACAGACATGAGATTTTATTCAATTCAGCGAATAATTTGAAAGCGAGAAACAGAAGAAAAATATCAAAGTTTCCTTTTTGTTTTCTTTTCAGTTTCAGAGACATATTTCATTCAAGACTGTTAAAAGTAAAGTAATAAAGTGACAGCATTCGTTTGTGCTAGGAATTTCAATAAACATCTCAATTTTCTTTTTTTTATTTTAATTTTCTTTTTTTCAGAATTTTATTTTTCATGTGCATTTATGTTTTTCTGAAGAAATCAGCAAGACTAAAAATTTTAAAATAGCAACTTGGTTCTAGCCTTGAAGAAATATCATTGTGCATTTCCACACTTACGTCTTAAGGTTTACCCGATAACACATTTACGTATGCATAAAAAATATGGGCAGTAAAATACATCAGTCATTTTTTAAACATTACAAAAAATCTATTTTGATCTTTGTGACCAGATTCTTTGGATTAAAGTACGACTGGGAACCCGTAATACAAAGTGGTCGTGAAAGACTACCTCAGAAGCTCATAAAAACGGATACGTTTGATCTCAAGACAATCAATACAGAAAATGCAGAATAGGTATCAAGAAAATGATTGAATCGAGTGGTCGTTTTAATGCAAATTCTCTTATATTATTATTGCATACAAATATTTATTATTAAGCGCATAATTATATCAATCAAACATTACATTTATTTCAATTTAAGGACCAAATAAAATGCATAAAATAAATGTATAAGGAGAATTTTATAGTAGCTTAACACCTTCGATAGCATTAGTAAATTCTGCTTCCCTTCTCTATTTATAAACTGCAGAGTCTTTTGTCATGCAGAAAGCAAAACCAAGCAAATATTAATGAACAGCAACCACTTTACTTACACTGTTAGGAGAACAGATACATTTATTTGTATTTTGGTAATATTATTAATTTCAAATTTTGTTACTGTATTTCAACTTTTATTAATTTTGACCATCTTCAGTTCGTAGGTTTCATCTAATTTATAGATGTTTCTGCAGCTTAATCAGTTCCTTGTATTTTCTTCAGTAACTTCACAGGAGCTCGAATTACAAGCTCAAGATAAATCATCTAAGATCAATGTTAACAGGCTATCTGTTTCTCAGATGAATCAATAATTAGTCTAATTGAAAGGAGCTTTTATAGTTCTCCTCATTCTCATGCTCTGTGAAGAGAACACAGAGCACCTCCATTTTGCTCAGTGAAAGAGGGCTATTAGGATAATGACATCATGAGAGGTCATTGCTTTAGACAAGCGAGTATATCATCAACAATTACTTTTAGAGAATCAATTTCGCTTTACCGTATTTAAACCATTCCTATAAAAAGATAACTTCAAGTTGGAAAAAAATTAATATTTATTGTTAATAAAGATTCATTACAAGGTCTGACCTTTTCGGCCTGTGATCTACTAAATCAGAAATCAGTTAGAAAATTACCAGAAGCGTCGTCTTACAACACGCAAATAATGAAAGCGTAATCTGAGCTAAAATCACAAAACTAACTTTGTTTCGTACTGGCTGGCTACAGAAGGCTAATTGTCTTTACGAAAAATTTCTCCGTAGGGAGTTCCTAGAATTTTAGGCTAGAATTTAAGAAAATTAATGCTTTATAAGCTTAAAATATCTAATTGTATCTGCTTAATTAAACTACCTTTTAATAAACAATTACTACTATCTTTTAGAAGACAATTATAATGATTGGCCAGTTGTCACACCTCTTACCTTTACTATGGCCACGAGATAAGTTTGAAAAAATAAAAGCGAGGGAAACTGTGCTTTGCGCGGAATCCACAAACTGATTTCTGCTGATCTACAGTGTAGGGGTTGGCTTGCAAATTTCAAGAAAATCGTACGCAAAGCTAGAAGACTGTCGATTTGGACAGAAGAAACACAAACGTAGCTACTTTATTCTTACGGGCACTAACATCAGGAGTTCGCTTTGTATTCTTATAGGTATAGGGAAATAAATCCTTTAGGGAAATAAATATTAACACTAGGGTCTCTATAAGAGAGCAGACGCATTCCGTCATTTTTAAGCTAAAGATATTGTGATTAAATACATTGAAATCAGTCTTGCCTTTCGATGACTTTTCTTTATTCACCAAGCCTTTTGCTTACGATATTATTTCGAAAGTTAATATAAAAAACTAAACTATTATATAATGTTAGTTTAGAAAAAAAATGGGTTTTATTTAGTTATTTGGTTTTTATTAAGCATATAGCATGAATTTTTGCAAAAATTTAATTCGCAATTTTGGTATTTCTAAAAGGAGTCCATGACATCAAACTCTAGCTACACGTACTCCTGTTATTAAACCTTGACTGCTGACCGATTTCCACTGAATTGTGCCGACCACTGAATTGTTTTCCACTGAATTGTTTGGATATTTAGGGAAATTCGATGTTGCGTATTTTTGTAAGTTGCAAAAGTGTAAAATATTAGCACAATGCTTCCTTGTTCGAATTGGTTTTTATGTACAGTTATGTGCTAAAATTTACGAATTGTAATTAATCTTTTCAATATGATCAGTTATAAATTTTTTGCATAAAATGGAACCTTTCTCAATACGTATATAAGATTTATAAATATACATATAGTGCAGCAATAAAAAAATACAGTAATATCAAAACTCAGCATTTGCAACAAAGAAATCTTAAGTAGTTTGAATACCTGGAGCTTGTTGATTTTAAGACAATTTCTTTAATTTAGCTTAATAAATTTGTAACAAAGACTAGAGTGAAATCAGCCTACTAAATTTCATAGCATATATTCTGTTCTCGGTTTCTGTATATTACGAGGCTAATGGACCAAAGTAGCATTAAACATTGCTCTTTTTTGGTACACCTACTAATATAAGCTATAAATGATTTAGGTATAAAACCAAAGTAAGCATACAGCCCTTCTGCAAAATGCGCATAAATGTTATTTAAAATTATTTAATTTTACAACATCATGTACTGAGACTTAACAGCATATCCTGCTTACTGTATTTTGTACACATCATTAGTTGCGCATTTGAGCAAAACTTTGACAACGTCGTTGCATTTCTTTGAAAATTATTATATGTTATTATTTAAAAAAAATGTCTATTTAGACAATGTCCATTGAAACAAGTAAACTTCAGCGGTTTATAGGCATGTTTTGATTTTGAAAACATGTCTTCCATTTGCTAGACAGATTTTATTTTAAAATAATGGAAAAACATTACATACAATCGCTCCTTCTGTTCCAACCTCGTTGATATAGAATAGTGTTAATATTAATCTCAACTTTTAATCTTAAAAATGGCAGTACCGATCTTATAGACGTACGTCGACCAATCTTATAGAAGCTTTAAACAACAGAGAAGTCTACTAAGTCATTACCAAGTCAGAGTTTTACATTATTTTAGTAATGATATAGCAGCAATAGTAATAAAAGTATCTGCTACAATTGCTACTTTTATTACTACAGTATTACTAAAAGAATGTAAAACTCTGCCGCTTTGATCGGTATAGCGCCTAGCACTGCTTGCTACCGCATCGCTGGACCCATGCTCGAATCCCGCAGAAAGCTTCGATGTTTGTAAGCGTATAGTTTCTTTGCAGCATGAGGTTACTTAAAATATACAAACAGAAAGTTTTCTCTACTGGTTTGGAGTAGACTACTAGGTTAAGATTTCATCATATTTTTTATCTACACCGCTTGCCATAAAATTTACATAAATATTTGGGCTGAGCAAGTACGTTATGAGGAAATGTATAAAGGAAAAAAATTATCATGAAACTAAATGCTAATAAAATTTAGATCATAAATGTCACAAACTTCTCTCGAAATAGCTACCTAATACGTTAATTAAGGTAAAATAACACGCCGAAAAAGTATTAATTTAGAAGTTAAATAACAAAAATTAGCGTTATATGTGCAAATGGAGCATTTACGCTTTGGCAGCTGAGGATGATGGCTCGGTAAAACCATCGAAACTAGTCCTGTGAAAATTTTCAAATATAACGCTGATTTTTGTTGTTAACTTCTAAATTAATACCTAACACGTATTCATAAGTAATGAAGCACGAAACTTCGCGTATAGTTAAATAAAACTGAAGCACTGGTTTCATCACAAAAAATAGTTTTCTGAAGTAACTTTGTAAGTGCATTTCCCTTAAAACTTTAAAGTACCAGAAATACACAAAACCAAGCCACTCTGATTTTTCAACAGTTTAAAAGAAAAAATATAATTAGGCAGGTAGGCAAGGAGATTAATATCTATTCTAGATTATAGCTTCATCTTTCTTTTATTAAAGTTTAACATTTTCCGAACCATATTCCAAATCTTTATTTGTCTCTCTGAAAATATGAATATGTCCAAACATTGAGCCAATTACAACTTCCTATTCTTTTCGCATTTTCAAAGTGGAAAATAAAATATGAATATCATTACGCAAAAATTTTTAATTTATAGTTTCTACCAATGGAATTTTATACAAATGGGATCCATCTGTTAGCATCTGCGTTTCCTACCGTAAAATTCATTTCCCACATCGCATGCATAGCTGTCGTTTTTACAATTCAGATGCCGGCTCCAGTTACGTAGAAAATTTTAGAAACATGGAATAGGGTTGTATTTTGGTTTGTTCATTACATTTGTTATGTTATTAAAAAGCTTTCTTTAGACCTATAAAAGTTGACTTCCAAAAGCGTGTAATGTGACACAAAATACCATGGTCTGAAAACTTACTTTGTTCATTTCATGAATTGAAACCGAGGATCTACGACCCATTGTTCAAGAAATATGAGGTAAATCAGCATGATTAAAACATAGTGTTTAATTATTGCCTGTTCATAGATTTCGCGTACTTTATTGAATTAGGGATTAATTAGTTAACTGGGTAGCCTTGTGTTCAAATTATATTGTTAAATAACAGTAATCTTCTTTACGCTATATGCCATACCACTACGCTATTGTCCCATTATTGTCATTAAATTACCTTCTTGACACTTTCATATTTTTCTCTTATTTAAAACATTGTGTTTTTAATTGTATTTTGGGCCATTGTTCGGTTTTCTTAAAGTAATTCATTAAAGTTTAAAAGTGTTAACAAAGTTTGTCTACCATGCTATCTTAATTTACAAGTATCCTAACATTTTACTCGAGGTTATTTAATTTGTTTTTGCAATATCAATTGATAAAAGCGTAGCCCGAATAATAGCCCTTTGTATCGTGTAACAAACGTTAAAGGTTTTCCGCTTCGTCGTAATTGAGCAACTCCGTAATGATTAAGTTTTATCACTCTCTTTACAATGCTTTGACCTATTTAATGATTTAAATTTTGTTACACGTCGTTACAAATTATTGTAAAAACAGATGTATACAATCATAGCTTAATAACACCTATTATATCGTGTTATATTAGTAATGCAGTTTAATTCCATTTAATAATTCTTGCAGTTAGCTGCTATACATATTAAACAGAGCAAAGCACTAGGAGAATATCCATTTGGTGTTTAAAAAGGACTTAATCAGAAAAATTGGTCATGTTTATCTGAAGCATGAATAAAATGACGAAATCATTCTGGAATCAGTCCATTTCTAAGGCTCTCGAGCCCGAAAGAAGCTACACAAATATTTTTTAAAATTAAAGTCCGCTTTTATACTTTAGTACATTCTTTAAAATGATATTATACTTTATTATTGCTATTATTGTAAATATTATTCCGGCTGATGTAGCTGCTACAACTGCTACTTTTATTACTATTGTTGCTACAGCGTTACTAAAATAATGTAAAACTGTGCCGCTTTGATCGGTATAGCGGCTAACACTGCTATACTGATCACTCGCTACCATATCACTGGACACATACTCGAATCCCGGAGAAAGCTTCGATGTTTGTAAAGGTATAGTTTCTTTGCAGCATGAAGTTACTTAAAATAAACCACGAGCAGAAAATTTTCTCTACTGGTTTGGAGGTAGGGAAAACGGACAATTCGTCTTCAAACTGGAATTGGACTGGGTAAAGTCTTACATTCTCCTATAAGGTACCCAGATCCCATGTCAACGACAGGCCGAATCTTTCGTCCCTCGCTGTCATGAAATATGTGCGAATGATTTGTTGTAACTGTCCGAAAGTGAAGTAAGTAATGCTGTACAAACTATCATAGATCAAAGCGATAATTAAGCAACAGAACAATTATCATTGACGATTTGCTTACTGAATACTATAAAATTAGATCTAACGCTGATAAATCCAAAACTATTAAAAGCAGTAAGTTCAGTGGGGTCACTTTATATTACAAAACTTTTCTGGCATATAAAATATCTAAAACTTTTTAAACTATTAAATGTTACTTTTATAGGAATTTATCGTCACTTCATTCTCTTTTATCGTCTTTAACTAAGAACGATATTCATATTTTCCTTTTAAATCGCATATCCATTTACATTAAAAACATTTTATCAGAAAATTTCGTCTTTCGATATTTTACATCCTAAGCTATCTTCCCCGATATTGGCATGGCATCTACCTTTGGCTGGCTTAGGCTAGGTTATCTGGATATGTCAAAGCACATGAAGTTTACCTGCTTAGGGTAAAGAAAGCTTTATAGACAGCTTTCTAAGGGAAGCTTGAAAACCGTGAAAAGAATTATGCTGCCTGTCCGTTTGCATGAATTCAGATCGTACGAGGTAGAATCCAGATCGAACTGCCTAGTGGTCTTAACCATTTTGCTATTACCTTGGCTGTCATAACTGCGTTTATGTTTTCTGTTATTAGATTGCATAATACTTTAAAATATGCTTTTTTCAATAATTTTCTGCATAATATTATACTAATCTGCGTCATACTCAATTACTTTTCTCCTTTTTCCTGTTACCTGATATCCTACACAGAGACTGAAATAAATAATGAAATTTAGGAAATGATTTTCCTAGGATGTTAGTGTTAGAGTAATTCAGTTGCTAAGCGTTGTTTACGTCTCGTTTAATATGATGTGCTGTTTGCTAATAAATATTGAATTTTAGTATACTTAAAAATACATGCTTTGCATTTATAGAATTCTGAAAGGGAATTGCATATATATTTTATTTTAAAATTTTATATCATATATTTACAACAGACAGATTATTTTGCTCTGAGTGAACCGAAGTTAACATGATGGAAAAACATTGCATTTAACTGAAATAAATAGGTAAGTTTTTTTTAAATATTTGAACTGGAGCAAAAATTATTCTCTTTTCCGGTAACCGACATGGAAAATTATTAAATGTCAAAAACAGCATCTAGCTTGATTTTGAATTCTTAAATCTCAACTAATATTTATCTTAGATAAAGGACTTTGGTTATCTTAGATAAAGATCTTTGGTTATGAAATTGGTCAACAGAAGATTGGATAGTCATACTATGATTTTGCATTTCATATAGGACAGGAAAGTAAGTATAAAAATATTGGGACAATAGATCAATACATTCCCATCAGTATTTTCATTCACCTATGCAATTTCCGTTGCTGACATCGAACATATAATAAATAAAATATGAAGTTATGTATTTACATGGATGAGTAAGTCTGGTTATATATCTTTTGCATTCTTTCGGTAGAAAACTTGCAGTAGCAAATAAACCAGTTATGGATTATCTAAAATATAGGGCATTATTTAAATGAAAACTATTGTAGTATGAAGGTAGCATTTATGTGAAAGGAACTAGTAATTTGTTACGGAAGGTATTGCTTTAGATCTAACACAGCTGCGGTTAGTGGAACTAACAATGCAGCGAGGATGTTTTTTTGAAAGCAAACATCAGCTATTTCATATCCATCTCAGCACAGGAAATTCCATTTCATTTTTATATCAGAAATATTTGAACAACCAAGGATAATGTAATAGATGGAATAATAAGATGATAATGGGAATAGGCAACATCAACATTACCTTAGTAAAGTAAAAACAGTTTATTCACTTCCTGTTCATAACCCGCTGACGTAACCGGTAGAAATGCTATCTTATACGTTCGTTTTTACTTTGCTGAGGTAAAAAAATTTCCCTTGGGCATCCATGGTTTTCAACTACTTCTCAACAAGTCGCCGATGTAAGACACGTTTTACTTTTAAGCGCAATTTAACCTTGTTGACCTACATCAGTTTAAAGTGTTCTCTTTCCTACTTTAGTTCCCACTAGATTTGGCCCAGTACTAGTATTGAACTCACAACGCTCTGCTATTCTGCTCTAAATTTCGTAACTTTTTACGTTTAAGCCTCTTTACGAAATCTCTGCAGGTAAACACTAAATCCAGAGTTAGCTGAATTCGTACTAACATGTTAAAAGCAAGCCTGGAAAAGCGTTCATGAATTATCCACGCAGCATGCATAAATACATGGATGCGTGGGTTTATTTGCTTTGGGAAAGTACAAAGAACGATTTAGTGTGTTAATCACACCTTACTGCGCATTTAATTTTATGGGTTTCTAGTTTGATTTATCTATGTGCTTCGGATGAATGTATATTCGCGTAGGACTGTTTATTAACATTTGTATGTGCGTAATAGTTTCAAATTCCAAAATAATTTTCAAACGTAAAAATGTATCTAACTCCTAAATAAAAGGAAATACGGAAATTCAATGCGGTGCGCATTTAAAATCGCGTCATTAGTCCAGAACGCGTCGTAGTATTAACATCACTATTTGTTCATCTGTTTGAAATAATTTTTAAATCTTTAAGATGCAAATTTTTTTTATTTTCCTGTTTATTTAGTTTTATTTTATTTCATTTTATCTTATTTTTTCAGAGCAGAAAAAAAGTCATTAAATCTCCTAATTATATCGTAATGATAGTATTAATGACAAAAAAGTAAATTTTAAAAATTACACAATTAAACTAAGAAACACGCATTTTATTTGTCAAGAACATGAATTTCTAGAAAATAGATTAAAAGAGAAATAAAGATCATTTCTCACATTGGTGAGTGTTTTTTAACGAAACCTTGTAGTGGCTGGTAAATACCGTAACTACAAGGGAAGGATACAAAGTGATACAAAGTAGGGGTAACACATCCATAATTCTGAAAAAATCTTTGTTACTATAAGTATAATACTTAAGACCTCTAATATATTATCTAATTTTTATTTATTTTCCTGTTTATTTAGTTTTATCTAATTGCTAGAAGGCGTAGTGCACCGTCACGCCGTGCATATCCACTTCCGTAGATGCTCCACAGCTACTGGCCTTAAATAAAAATAACATCCCTCTTCAGCAATGAATAATCTACTGCAATTTTATAATGGATCACTCACAGCAGTTCTTTCGATTTAGTGACATGAACTCATATCGGGTAATTATGGCGGGAATTCTAGTACCGCCATTACCTTTGTTGCAAGAGATCTAGCTTGCGTATTATGACGAGATTTGTTACCTGAGACATCATCTGTGTCTAACACTCAAACGAAAGCGACGACAGTTGTTGATGACAAAGAGCATCATCCATCATGACAATACGCAGTGTCTTAATGCGAGTGCTGTCACAGATCTGCTGTGACGATTGCAATAGGAAGTACTGGATGGATATAAATTTGCGCGCTTAAGGATCTCTTCACCAAAATGAAAGAATCACTGAGAGGATCCATTAAAATCTCCGGACCAAGCTTCGTCGTACTATATCGATTCTTCCCATGTTCAACACATGTTAATAATAACAAATGTAAAGCCTACGGAATTATTCGAAAGCTCTGGTGCTCTTTCAATATCGGTAGGCTAAATCTTCTCCGCAAAAGTAGAATTTACATACTTATTATCAAGTCGATTTATAGGCCTGATAATAGCTGTGTAATCCGTGCTTTAGAAGAAGATCATCCATAAATAATAAAAGGAAGGTTATCTGTGCTTTACAACGATCTCTGTGGAGCAGTAACTGAAGTGGAGGTGCTAATGGTTTACGATATCTTCGAATAATTTTAGCAGCAGCTGGCAAACATAACAGGTAGTCCTACTGAGAGATTATGACTGTTCTCACTTACGACACTAAAAGCGTTTTTAGATCGATCGCCTGTTGCCACTACTTTTATTCAAATTTTGTAGAAGTAATAAATTAATAATATAGATTTTGCTCATCCAGGGAAAGACTAAGGCAGAATAAATTAAAGAGGCAAGTCTAAAATGAAAAAATAGGAAAAAAGGAAAGAAATTTAGGAAGTATAGGTAACACAATTATGAGTGTGAAAATTCTCGAATATCCAAAAATTAAATCACCGACTACTCGTTTAAACGTGATCTGAAAATTTAAAGCAATTTCATTTACCACATGTTCATCTTCCACATGTTCCAAGTATTTCCCAGCGGTTTTTGAATCAAGTTTTAAGCAATTCGTGAAACTGATCATTCGAAAAATCGTGATCTGTAATCAATGTTCTACTGTACACGACTATTTTTTTTTCTTTCAGTCATGTCAAGCTGAATAACATTATTTTTACTGACTGGAGGCGATATGCACTAAATGCGGATAGTGATGTTTTCCTTTCCTTCATGTATGTTGCTTTTCTAAAGATTGTGGTATGGAACAAAATAATTTTCAGGGACACAATAGATTATTCTTCCCAAAATTACCCAGGCTTTATAAAACTACGCATTGACTGTTTGCCATGTAATTATAAAATTTCAGTTTAAATCAGCAACTTTGGTTTTTGACTTTAAAGACATTTACATATTTAAAAAAACTTTTGCATATTTTAGATTAATATTGTATTTCATAACTTATTCTACATTCGATCTATTTGTTAGCCAATATGAACGCTCTCTTGAACTGAATACTGTTCTTGAGATCATTTCCGTTTTCTTGTAAAATCGATTGATATAATCCTAGAAACTTTGCTTTGTTTATGAACTTGTATGTCCTGCATTTTCCATTTCATCACCCTGAAAACTGTAAAGATTGATTCTGCCTTATTTTTAGGTGTGAAATCGTATTCTTCGATCATCGTTCAGAAAAAAGTAAAAGATTAAGAATCTCTATATATTGTCGTGAATTCATCAAAACGAAATGTGGAAATACCTTTCGAGAAATAACTGACATAATATGTTGAAATTTATTGTGCCTTTTTATTATGCTTTACCTGGTTTCTTGACAATGATGATTTTCCTAATGCTGAGAATGAGGAAAATGAAAATCCATTTCATTAAATACTTTAGATTTTTACAGTTTTAAGAGTTTCTTTTATTTACATCCTTTTTAATCAGAAATGAGAATATGCATTTTTAATTACACAGTCCCTTTTCTACTGTCTTTTATATTTACATGCGGAAAAATATGTATGCATATCAATCTATGCAAGTAATTTTAACCAAAACATTATTATCGATTCAGCTCCGCTAGCTTTTCATATTTTCGAAGTATATGTTCACGCATAAAATACTTTATATTGTATGAAAACATATTACGTCTGCTCAAAAGATGAATATCTAACAAGATACCTTAAATGCCAGGAGCTTTTCAAATCCTGGGAAGTTGAATATATTATTACAAAAAAGTAATTCTACCTGCTTACTGAGAAAAATATTTCTTTACAGAAAAAGGCATGTTGTATCCTAAAAATTGCGATTTATTTCGGAAAACAAGGCGAAACCAGAAGCAGAAGAGCTTTGCCAGGTTTAGTGGTGAAGCATATTATTTACTAAAATATACGAACGTCGCCTAAGAATATGTCAGATATTATAGTAAAGATGTACGAGACGAATCAATCAATAGGACATAAGGAGAATCTATAGATCACAGGGTCCAAATGATCTTAAGCTTCGGAAGAATATTTCTTGTTAGATTGATCTGAGATTTATTTATTTAGTATTATCTCATTTTATTTATTTATTTTTTATTTTCCCTTTGTCGCTTCTGATTTGTGATAGTTACTTTTCGGTTTTCGATATTTAATCGATGGCATTTTTATTTAAAGATAATGAAGTCATGGCCCCAATTATTTCGGATAACCAAGGGGTAATATAACACTAATTCTAGGACTAATCGACAAAGGTTTTATCAAAACAGTAGTCAAACATATTTCATGTTTCTTTTAAAAATATGTTAGCTGCTAAACCAGTGTATTATCACATAGAAATTCAAAATTTCTCATGGAATGCACTTTTAAATAAAATATTTATTTCCTTTGAATCTGAAGGTGAAATTTTGAATCAGGTAAATTAACACAATGTGAAGTAGAATGATCACGAGAAGTAGAAGTTTAATTTTCAATGACTTTGGAATTTTCAGAAAGTCATGAAGATTATCGTTAGGCAGGATTTATGTTCCTGACACATCTTACAGTAAATAACTAAAATGTTTTCATAATGGAGAAAGCGACAAGTATATGCGTTTTTTCAAATGTGGATGCAGTTCTGCTGCTTAAACTATTCATCTCGGCAGTCTTCTCTTATGCCATCAGTGTCAAAGCGCAATGTCTCTCGTTCCTTTGATTTGAGATAAGCGTATTTAATAATGTAAAATGCATTCTGTGTTCTTAGAAAAAACAATGAAAGCATTTTACTTATCAAGAAGCTAATAATAGCAATCAATTTTAAGAAACGTCTCTCGAGCTACAGTAAAGGTTGTAAGTTGATTATTTATTTTATCTAATCAGCTATTTTATATTGAGAATCTGTACTGTCATTTCTTTATTTCCATTTTCCTACCAGAGTGCAAATTTCAGTTCCAGCGTATTCAAATGAGGTGGAAAAAGATCGCATTTAAAGCGAAGTTTTAATTTGATTAGACAGAGCATGTTCCGCCTTCTGAAGGCCACGTTACTATTTGAAATTCTACGTTAGCATTCTGATTATGCCTTCCTTTACTCTTGCCCAATACAGCTTGTCGCGCCGGGATAGGCTTGAGCCAGCTTGTGCAGATGTAGACTTTGGCTAAAGCAAGATTTAGCTTACATTTGAAATCCTAGCTTTTGAGTTACGCCATAAATGCTGGCTGGTTTTGTGAGCACAAGAAGTGTCTTTTGTTCAATAAATTGAGTTCTTAAATAAAAAGGCTCTCTGACACCCTTCTCACGTTTCTGTGTGCATTCTAGACATAGCGATAATTCTATGTTCACCTAGTTCTAGATATAGCGATAATTCTAGCTCTAATAGAAGTCTTGAAGTAGTGCCTGCTTCCCAATAGAGTGAGACTACAAGGTAGTAGGACAATATGTGACTAATATTTATCAATTGTGTTGCATATCGGTTCAATACCGGTGCCTAGTTAGTGATAGTTAAGGAAACATTTGATTATTTACATTAGAGATATTGAGGAAAGAGACGAAGATTCAAGTTCAGAGCGGGCCTAACTTGTAGACTGAATGGAACGTATAACTGACAAGCTATATGAATGCAGTTAACTGTAAGATATATCATACTGATATTTTTTTCTTCATGTCACAGCAAAATTAAAGCTTATTTAGTTTCACTATTAAATTTCCAGAATAAGATTAGCAAAATTTGATTTACATTTCAGTGCTATATTTTGTATTTTTCAAGCTATTCATCTCAGTGTAAATTGCTTATTTTGTGTAAAACATAAAATGAAAGTAGCAATATGTATTTCATACATCCTTCACAGATGAGTTTATTTCCTAAATGGTATAAGTAACAAATTGAAATCAACGAACATATTTTGATCTATGCATATTAGATGCGAATACCATAGTCTCATGCTGAAAACAGAAATTCTATGAAACAAAGTATTTCTGCAAGTGCTAAGGATTATGAAGCTTAGCTATAGAATTAAATCGCATAAACAGAAGACGTTTCAAATTTTATAGTTAACTTTGCTACATTAAAACACGTTGAACTGATATATGAGTTGCCAAACGTTTGAGCTCAAACATGTAAGTAGCTTGAGAAAACGTTTACGTATACTGAAAAAAAAATAGGTTGGTTTTAACTTTTTTATAACGAAAGAAGATTACAAAGCAAGTTAAATAACAAATGAATTAAAGAAGCTAACGAGCAAAAAAAATTTAACTTTATTTCTTAGAATAGATAAAAAATCTTTAAAAACTTATCTTAATTAGGAAAAAAATAAATATTCAAGTCAGAAATATCTGGTCTACATCATTCCCGCTCTAAGTTCAAAAGCTGAGGTAAATTACGCAGTGGATCTTACGTGACGGTTAACCTTGAACTGACTTTCTGGGTGCCCCCCAGATGTTGAATAGTCAGAGTTCCATGCTTTTAATTAAAACGGCTCTTTCAATTTAAAAATTAGCATATGTAGAGAAATTGATTTGATAACATTGTGACAAAGTTAATTAAGTAAGTTTCGAAAAGCCTTTGCTAGAACTTTGGACAGTTACATTTGGTTTGGTCAACTAAATCTAAGAAGTCTAAATTTATGAATAATGAAGTTAACATCAGCACGAATTATTAAAAATTTACAAAATTTGTATTTTATTCTAATTTATTCCTTTGTGTATTATCTGTGATGATTCTCAAAGGTATTAAAACACAAAAAAGCTTACAAACAAAATAAAATAAAAAGTTAGACTTCGAAAGATTTATATATAGCTCTATATATTTTAAAGCAGTTAATTAGATTATAAAACGTGCTGATATAAGTGGTCTTGGTTAAAAATGATGAAGATATAATTGAGGTTTTGCTATTACGCTTGATATATTGTTACAGCCGCTTTATATTCCTTAAAAGAAAGTTGAAAGTTGAGAGTAAATTCACAAATGTAGACTTCTCAATCATGGCTTTATACTCTTTCTCATTTACTTACCTCTGATTCAAATATAACAGAAATCAAAATCATTTGAGCGCTATAGTATTCCCTTCTGATATGCATTTATTTTTGTGATATATTTATTTTTGTGATATTTGTAATTTAATACCATAATTTTTTTATGCATTTTGATTATCAAAATTCACACTTTATGTTGTAGTATCAAAAACTGTTTCTTTTACAAATTTATACTATACGTGCGTTTTGTTAATAACCTAATTGTTGTTAAAGGGTTTCGTAATACAAACTTATCATGTTTCGTTTCTAAAAAAGCATCTCTTTTATCATCTCTAGAAGAGCAGCTCAAGGAAATATATTTTTAGAAGCGTCTGATACAAAGCACAAATAACCTTCAATATTAATATTTCATTTAGACCAGAAGTTCTCAATAATATCATTTCCACAAATTACATTCATCTCTAACCATTGTATCATGACTCGGACTCGTCAGTCAGTAACATAAGCTACTCTATTTTGTACCTTTTGAAATATCATCGGCTTCAGTACTTTTCAAGCCTAGAATGTCCTGTTTGTTTCTAGAACAGGATTTCTAAATGGTACTCTGTAGATTCTGCGTCGATATTAATATTTTATTAACAGTCAATTAATTAGAACAGATTATTTTATTTACATAATGAAATAAAAATTATGTCAAAAGCTAAAAATTGTTTCATTTAATTATTTTCAGTTACATTAATTTATCTTAGAGATGCGTAGCATTTTTTCATACAGTGAAAATCTATATGAAATACATTACTGATCAATAAAACGCTGCACCATTAATGAAGCTCGCAACAAGCCTGAAATCTGCAGTTAAGATGGAACACGTTAGGTTGTGCAAATCTTCAACACTTCACGGACAAGTGCACTCTCAACAGGCAAGCTTAATGGCACCTCAAAACAGTATAACAAGATAGAGTGAAATGTCGATCTTTCATATGAAAAAAAAAACATTTAATCTTTTTCATGGATGTATTGACATGTCTAGCGTGTAAAAAGAAGGATCTTATAACAAAAATTCTCAAAATTTAATAATAGGAGAATTGTAGCTAATCGGAATTGAGGGTTATAGTTTCACGCAGTGCTCCAGATCATAGACATGTTATCCGCTAAGGAGTAGTACAGTTACATCGCCTACTCTGGCTCAGGAAAGTAGGTATGCTGTGCAAGGTTAAGTATGCACATATACTGAGAGACAACGTCTGCAATGTCACGGATTGTCACCAAAATGGCCATTGTTTTGGTTGCCCTTCAAACTACACCACAAAAATCAGTATGTTTAACAACGCACGTGGACACATCAATGGCTTGTCATCATCTTTTCTATAGAATCCCGCTTTATTTTAGAACATCGTGTTGGCCATATCCATGTATGGAGCCACAAATGAGAAGGAATGCTGGAAGCCTCATTTCTGCATTGCGTTACCAACATAGAATTGAGTTTGATGGTACGGGGTGCTACTGTATAGATACACATCTGTACGGCCACGATGCCCTGCGCTTTCGCAGGAGAGAGGATGTTCGACTCCTGCCTTAGAAAAAGCGTAGTTAACTGAAAACGTCAAATTAATGGTTGCAGAGAGACACGACAACAATCGCCTGCATGTGTGACAGATAAATTCTGGTGCAGGATTGTAACGCATGGACGGCAGTTTTCCTACCACTATTCCAAATTCTGTTTGACTTCAAGTCTAGCTGTTTTAGCTCCTATTGTTGCCACAGGCAGATATTAGTTGAAATAATTTCTACATGCTCTGCACTTCGAAAATTCCTTGAAATTTTAATCACATAGCCTTTCATAAGTAAGTATTTGTAAAAGATGCATAATTTTCCAGACTGCTTTCTTTCATCATGCAGCAACTTTGATCATCAGCAATGAAATATGTAAAGCATACTTAAGCAACGCTTTGTTGCATTGTTATTACCAAATATGACATATGGTAACAATCCTGCAGTGAGATCTTTATACAGGGACTTTAACATTCTGCATGATGATTCATTTAGTGTACATGCTTTCCCCCTCTCCAAATAACTGGACACTGGCTTCTCAAGATTTTGTTAGGAATAGTCGAATCCATCGGCCATTCCCAATAGACGTTTCAGAAGAAACAGACAAATGACAGATTGAAAGAAATGCTTGAGAGCAAGTTCTTCACCATTTTGACAACCTGTGGGCTGTAGCAAAGAAAGAACCATCACAATCTTTTAAAAACTATTTAAAATTTATTTAACGCTTTCAAAAAGAAAAGGTTTGTATTGTGTTTATAATCTCAAAACTTTTCTCTTGTTTAGTACACAGTGACTGGCTTATTTTCAAGCGCATTAAATGTTTAAATTCAGCTAAATTTATCAAAGGTTCAATTCGTAATTATAAAAAGAAATATTAGGTGCCCTTTTATTAGTTTTCCTTGTTGCCAACAAGAATTAGATTCTCTTAGAACCTTTTACACAATTTGCTTTCTAAACAGCTAACAGTCAAAATATTTTATCTTACATTTAAGTTCAGGTGAAATAAATAAATCAAGGATCTACAATTGCTGTTAATTTTCTAGTGAGTGAATTATTATTGAATCCATATAATTGAACTAAATTAAGTTATTGTTCAACAACGCGTAGTGTTGTTAGCTTATGTGATTCTTGTCTTGCAAACGCGAATTCTTGAAGATATTTATCCTGTCAGAAATGTTAAGTGGCATTCTATCCAAACTTCGTTTCCTACTTAAATTATATCGAAACAGAAATGAATGCACATCTTTTCCTTAAATTCCTGGAAGAAAGGTATGTTCCTTACGAAATTTATTCTCTTAAATGTCGTTGATTAAAAAGATCATGAACAGTAATATTTTCGAAACAACAAATTAAACCATTTAACTTCAGGGCTTATGTTTTGCTTGTTATGTTAACAATGCAAAGAATGAGAGTTTTCCGAAAGCATATAAATTAATTATATTTCGCGTTCGTTTCATTTTTGTTATGAACCTTGTTAAATCTGCATTTTTACAGAGAATTTTTTTCTTTCTGTGGAGACGTACATGCTACACTTTGAGAAAATTTTTGCTGTATATTATAATGCATATACTGACTGTTAGAGAAGAATTAAAATTTATGAAAATTGTTAAGAAATATCTAAATCAGAAGATTAAAGCAAAGACTTTAGCAACTGAAAGAAGTTTCGTTATTTAGTTCCTAAACATATTTTCAAATTTTTTCAATAAAATTTCATAACAACATGTTATGAATTAGAGCATGGTTTCTGTAAATGATATGTATCTCTCAGGAATTTTGTAATAGAAATAAAATTTACTTTGTAGAGACATTAGGATATTTCGAAGCATGAGTCATGAAAAATGAGCAATGCCCTTGCCGGGACTCGAACTACGGACCTCTCGAATACGCCTCAAGCACGCTGACCACTACACTACGAAGGCAGGTTAGTAAGGCGGGAGAAATACCTTATATAGTTCCCCTTTAAAAGGGTTACTAGTGATTAGGGGATCCAATAGCAAATCCTGGTGGTGGAGAATCATCATCCACCACCTTTTTTTAGTTCGGGCACCACTGTAGAGACATTAAGATTATTCGAAACAGGAGAGATGAAAAATGAGCAATGCCCTCGCCGGGACTCGAAACACGGACCTCTCGAATACGCACCAAACGCGCTGACCACTACACTACGAAGGTATCATAACAAGGTGGGAGGAATACCTTATAATTTTTCTTCCATTTTTTAGAAAACACGCCTAAATTTATACATAATATTTAATGTCATCTGCAACATATTCAGTAGGCAACAATGAAAATTATGATGTCTTCAGGCAACAGAAATTAGAAGGTAAATAAATGGCTTCATATCTATGGTGACACATTTCGACTACGAAACATTCCAGTAACTGAAACATTCATTTAGTCATGGTATATTTCCTCATTTAGTTTTTTCCATCAGTTGTTCAGCCCTCTAATAGGATACCCCATAGAATACTCTTTAAAATATAATAAATTTAACTATTTAATATACAGTGAAAGAAACTAATATTGTTGAGGTGGATCTCGTATTAAGTATTAAGATTTTTTGCATTTTAAAATAAATCATGTTTGAACTAAATTTTATTTTTACCACAAAACGGAATATTTATTACATAAAATAATGAATGGAGCTGATACTTTTCTTTACTGCCTAACACATATTTGCTTTCCATTCCTTGCGTAAAAGTTATGTAAATTGATATCCAACTCATTAAGCATTTATCACTGGAAGTCTTGGGTGTTCAGTTTCAATTTCTATTGAAGATGACGGGAGTACAACACTTAGTTATAATTTTAAAATGTTTTCTTAACATTAATCATAAAACGTTCATTTTCTTCAAATAACCCACAAAGACCAATTCTAGAACGTCTGAACGCCATTAACATTACTTAGGCTATGCATGGTAAAAAGATTGAGTGGATGCCCCTCTTTTTTAATCCAGCAATGTAATATTGGTATGACAACCGTGTACTTGGTTTTGAAGGTCTATAGTACTTGGTCATAGCGAATGGAAGTGCAAAATACGTTTTGGCATGGCGTTTGAGGAAGAAGTTTCTCTGTAAATACAGCAAAGTTTGTGATTCAGTTTTGTGTTAAACTTGGTGGAGTTTAGTAACGAAATGCATATAATGATGAAATATGTAGCTATGCTTAATTATTTCAACGATGAATACGCTTCAAAGACGCTTAACACAATGAAAACGCTTCACGCGAGTGGTTGACAAAACACGATTTGTGAATCTTCTGCGATTGCACGTATCAGTGTTTCCAATTCAGAGTGCAATAATGAGGGGTGACTTTTATGCAAACTTCCTAAAAATAAACTAGTGGAACCACGAGGAGAAAAAGACAGAATTTCCCCATGAAACAGTAATTTGTTTTCAGAATTATATCCTTTGCATGCTGCTATTCTGCAACTGTCAGCACTCTCTGAAATGAATGCGATAGCACTAAAATAGAGTAACGTTATTCCTGGGCATTCTGAACGTAGAAAATGCAGCTGCACAGGAAAACGTTCTCTTAAGATTAGGAAGTGAAAAAAGCCACGTCTTTGCTGCCAGAGTATATCAAAAAGTAATCTGTTTCATATTTTTAAATCGTTTAAATGACCATGCGCAAAGAATAATTCAGAAAAAAGGTTTAATACATTGCCGTTAGAGCCATCTGGTTAAAGAGCATCATTAATAAAACCTTTCAGTCAACTTACGTACGTTCTCTAAATTAAAACATATTATTTAGGCACTAACCTATAATATGCTAAAGATGAAAAAAATAATAGAAAATGATATTTTATCTTATTTCACACTGAATTTATTAAGTGCTTCAAAATCATTTAAGCTGTCATCAGTTGGGAATGATCACAGCTTATCTCAAAGGTCCTGGCTGAAATCGTGTTTGATGTTGAGATGGTTATGTTTTGATTTTTCTGTCTTGGCATAAGTTATGCTTCTAGTCTAATTCCGTTGTTTTATTTATCTGTTATAAGGTATTTCTCCTGCCTTTTTTCGCTTGCTTCGTGGTGTAGTGGTCAGCACGCCCGACGCGTATTCGAGAGGTCCGTGGTTCGAGTCCCGGCGAGATCATTGCTCATTTTTCATGACTCCTGCTTCAAAAGAAATCATAATGACTCTACAGTGGCGCCTGAACAAAAACAGTGGAGCGGTCCGTGTTTCGAGTCCGGGTGAGGACATTGCTTATTTTCCATTTCACCTGCTTTCAAAAATACCTAATGTCTCTACACTGTTACCTCAATATCCAGGTAAAAATACCGATTCTATCTCCAGAAATTAAACTTATTACTTTTATGGTGATACAACTTCCATTATTGGTTTTTAATTTTGCTGCATTAATGACGTGAATTGATGATTGTGAGACGTCAAGTATCGAAGCGCAGAACTTTCAGACTGTAGGTACAAAGTATAGCGATTGGACCAATAGCATTATTTGCGTCTCATTTCAACTTTTTTCCCATGCTTTTCCCTAAGTTTTTAGCCTATGATTTAAACACTTCTGCATTATAGTCACAAAATAAAGTGCATGTAGAAAAGAAAAGTGTTTTGAAACTGAAGCAAAGTTATTGAAATTAACAAAATAACTGATTATAAATAAAGTGCATGCAGAAATGAAAGATGTCTGTGTAACTGAAAACTAACTAATTGAAATTAACAATATGACAGATTTCTTTCAAATGCATAAATTATAGTATGCCTATTTGTACATGCTTTTTAATTTACTTTGTTCTTCATTTAAGAATTTATCTCCGAAATATTGCGCAAAGCTTAGTTTCCTCTTCTTAGTTTTTTAAGACAGAACACTGGCAAATAATAAAGAGGGAACATGCGTGTAAATACGGTATTTTGTGCAACCAAGCGATATGACTACAGAGCACTTGATGCACAATCGAAAACATTGGTGTTTTACTGAACCATTTTTATCTCAAAAGCTATTGAACAAAAATAACGAAAAATAGAAGTTTTAATTATTCTAAGCCATGGCTTTGATAACATGTTTACGCATCTAAAAAATGTTGCGTTAAAGCAAATGCACATATGATCACACATAATATCATATAAAAATATAAAAACTACAAAAATTCTTATTGTTTTCAATTTTTGCCATGTTACGGCCATTACATTCTCCCCCAAAAATAATATAAAGGTTTCTGCTTCTCTAATTTCGAAATGAATGCGATTGGAAAAACCAGGATAGAAAATATCTGAATATTGGTAGAACGTGTATCTGACATTCCGTATCAGGAATTTTCTAAATCATTATAAAAAACAACGTTTGAAAAACGTATTAAAATAACTGAACATACTCGTAGTTGCTACAAATAATATATTAAAATGTCTCGACGACAGAGGAAAAGTGACACAGTGCAAAAGAGTGCGCCCTTCCTTAGAAAACAACCTCAAATCACTGGTCTACTTAAACTGATCGTATCTTAAACTAATGTTGAAATTTCTTTCCTTTTATATATATATATATATATATACGTATTCTTTTATGTATTTCTTTTATGTATATGTTACGGTGAAACACCGAAATCTGGAGAATGTCGACTTTCACCGGTGAATGTCAACATTCACATAGTCGCTTGGTGTATGTACAAAATATTTTCCAAATACTCTTATTTCTGACTTACAAAAGTGAATGTCGACATTCACCATGTACTAATGGTGAATGTTGAACATATGAGAATATTGTATTTTCTTCTCCGTAATTCAGTCGCGAAAAAACACACAAGTACTTAAAACACACAATACATTCAAAATGAGAAAGGAAAATAATAGAAGTTAAAAAACTTACTTAATTATCCAGTACGTAGTAAATGAGAAAATAAAATAATAGAAATAAAAAACTTACTAAATTATGTGATTTAAATCTGATTAATTGCAACAACTTAAACTATTATGAGACTTTGAATTGCACAAGAGGCCCTTGCTTTTACAACTGCATTTATGGGAAACAACCAGTCGCCTCTCTTTTCGACCTACACCAGAGCATATCTGTGATTGTCGACATACACCGGTGAGGGTCCAAATGTACAAGAATGCAATGTTATATTCGATCTTTCACCGACGTATTTGGTGAATGTTGACATTCTCCGGTGAAAGTCGACATTCTCCAATATCGGTCTTTCACAGTAACATATATATGTATATATGTGTTATGTTTAAATATATATGTATGTATATGTATTGCTCAGCGTTTTAAAATTCTAATTTTAAAAAGATACCTTTCTACTATTAATTCCCTTCACGCTCAAATAAATTTCCTCCCTGGACTCATGGGCTAGATCAGTTTTTCTGTAAAATGAAAATGGCAAGTAACAGCTAACTAAATAGCGTAAAGAAAGGATTGCATTGTAGCAGTTTTCCCTCAAGTGAAGAGAAATTTATAACTCAATTTATGAAGAAATTTCTTTCTAGAATTCAAAGCTGAAGTGCTTAATTTCTAGCTTTCGCGTACCGAAATTTAACCTTTTACTTTAAGCTTACTGCATCGTGAAAAATATCTTCGATGTGGTAAGCGGATAATCTTCAATGCATTTCCTTTTCTACGAGAGCTATACATTATTGTTTAAGCATTCGCCGGTGGAAGCCGCACTCATATTTAATTCGATTTCTTAGCATCAACAGCATTGCTTAATCTGCATCACCAGAGGGGAACGATACTTCATCTGTAAGAACGGAAAGGCAGTTGCTCAAATGTTTTACCCCAAGTACGAACCCGCTTTGTCAGTATTGAAATAAGATGTGATAACTGCCTTAACAATCGATCAGCTAGCCTTAAAATATTCAGAATTTTTATATTTTTTTCTGAAATATAAAAATATATATATTATTTTATATTTTTTTCTGAAAGCTTTATATATTTTTTCGGAAAAATTGAAAATCTTAAGTTTCCCTGATGTTTTTTTCTTCAGAGGGATTTTTTCTTCAGTAGGAATGTTTTATCTCCCATAACTTTTTATTATCAATTACAATATTCGCGGTAAACCTCTAAATAATATAAAAATATAAACGAAGAAAACAAATTTAACATAGTGACGTCCAGCGGTCCTGAAAAGTGAGCCCCTTCCTTTCAAATGGTACCAAAAAAAAATCAAATGGATTAAAGGTATACATGCGATAGATCATAGACCAGAATTTTAGGACCCATTTCACGCACTTTTATCTACGGCCCTTAATTTTTGGTTTTCACTTCAGTGAAGATGAACTGACACATATTACTGATGATGTTTTCAAGAAGATAGGATTCGAAGTCTTCGTTTTTAGTACCGTCATTTTTAGTCCGTTTTTATCGTCATTGCATTTGTATTTATATTCAATTCCATTTTTCGAGCTATTTTCTATTTCTTCACAGTTTTTCCGATCTATGTGCCATTTATCAAACTATAGTTTATGACAAACGAAAACAACAACTAAAAAATGAATGTTTTGCCGATAGTCTATTTTATTGAAGACAAAATGAAAATCTGAAAAGAAAGAAAATTGCTCATTTGAAAAAAAAAAAGAGATTTGTGTCTGTCTTTTGTGCACTTTATTCAACGAGACGTGTTCTATATTTGACAAGCATAGCTTAAATAAAGTTGATAAGAAATCAGTTTATACATTAGCCTTTAATCAAAATTTCTGCAAGATACTGTTAAAAATACCGCACGCGTCTTTCCATTTTCATTCTACGAGGAAACTCTATTTGTTGCCTTTTCACCTTGACTTAGAAATATTACTGGCATAATACCAAAACTATTAATTTGTGAAATCGTTATTTCTATCAACTTTAGGAAAAGTTGATTTATCATCTTCGTATAATATTTTTATATGCATGTCAGTGAATGCAGATTTATGTCTTTTAGACCAAAATAAATCATTGTTAACTATTTTATTTAAATCAAAAATTAAAAAGGGACAAAGGATTCGTGGGTTGGAGCGTAGTGAACACAATGCATAGTAATCTGTAGACAAATGGCATGTTCTTTAAGACTTAGGTATACCTGAAAAGTTAAACTGACTTGTTTACCTTCCAAATGGAAATGCCGCAAGATTTTTGGATTCCTTTAACACATACAAAAAAAAACTGTTTCGGCAAATGTGAGCGAAACATTGTTAAGCTAACTGTTGTAATACATGGTATGAAAAAATTACTTCAAAATATCAAAAGATAAATGGCTTATTATAGGAAAAATTTCATTGCTAGAATTTTATGATAAAAATTGTATGACTGTACCGTAAAGACTTTATTTCGTTCCAACTAATTATTTTTAGCTTAAGAAACTTTCTTTTCCCTTCTGATTTCAATTTCCTGCCAGAATGTAAATTTAATGACATATATTCAAATCTAAGTGAGTTAGAAAGAGTACTTAAGCAGCAGTAGCAGAGTTAGTCCGAATTTAAGTCGCTTGTATGAAGTAGCTCTGTAAGTGAATAGTTTGTGCCAGCCACTTTCTTTAGATTATATTGATATTCTAGGCCCGGCTTTGCTGTATTTAGGCGATTTAGCGGTTTAGATAAAGAAGGAGCCAGTCGTGCAGCTAATCTTTATTTTATTGTGGTTGTGCATCCTATTTTTTATTCAAGTTACTTATCCATAAGTGGTGGTTAAATTTTGAGCACCAAGTGAGTGCGTTTTTGTTCAGTTTAGTTAAAATAAAAAGGTTATTAGAACGTTCTTCTGCAGACATCTGTTCTTTCAAGACCTAGCAAAAATTCACTACCTCGTCTTTCAGTAGGGTCTCCCCGTTGATGATTCCGAAACCCACTAGAACACCTGTAGAGTGCCTCACTCTTATTTTACTAAAGTAAACGTCGATGAGCCTAGTGAACTGTTAAGCGACTTATTACTCACTTCAAATAACATGAATCGTAAACTCAAGAAGTGTTAACTACTCTTCATTTCACTCAAAGTAAGAAGAACAGTTGGCGATTTCTTCAGGCTTACAACAAAGCCTCCACTTGGGCTTAAAAATAAGAAATAAGAACTAACTATGTCTAACTAAGAGACTTAGCCGAAGATAACACAAATCTAACGTAGTTGGCCCTTAATATAGACTAACCGGCGAATGTCAAAAGGCACGTAATATACAGCCGAGCTTTTACAGAGACTAGCCAGAAAGCAAACGCGCCCTGTTCAGGATTCCCAGCTCTCTCTCTCGAAGTAAGTTGAACTAACTTAAACACTACTTCTTATTCGCATTCAACGCGATTCTAAAAACTCATTCTGGTAGGGAGTTGTAAGTTGAAAAGAGTAACGATTGTAAAGCAAAATTAAATTAAAATAACTTTTATAAAATTAAAATAAACCTTACAGACTCTACAGTACAGATGATTGCAAATTCGGTGCACGTAAAGTATCTATAAAAGTCATTACACGGCCTTTGGTTTCTTAGAGATAAAATTCCAATTTCAAAAAGGCGTCAAATGCT
Organism: Stegodyphus mimosarum; assembly: GCA_000611955.2. Lineage (NCBI taxonomy): Eukaryota > Metazoa > Arthropoda > Arachnida > Araneae > Eresidae > Stegodyphus > Stegodyphus mimosarum. The sequence continues at coordinate 1,092,453 of KK113189.1, forward strand.
GTAAATATTCTTATTTTGTGATTTTTTTAAACCACCTATTAAAGAATTACGAAATCTAATTGTTTATTCCTTCACAGGCACCTATAGTTGCATTTATTAAAAATTTATTCTTATTCTGAATAATAAAACACAAAAGGTGTGACTCCCGTGTGACACAAATTAATTTGGATATTCAATTTTAAGCTTTGAGATCATGTTTCTTGAAAATTCTCGGACTAATAATACTGATTTGCAAACTGTAGTAAAAGGTTTTGTCAATGTAATTTTGTTTCGATAAGGAAATCCCATTTACAGAATCTTGTAGAATTCCTGCTTCCGTGGACGGGCTTTCTTATGACAGAATTAGGTGACATAATTCGGAAAACATGCTATATTCATTAAGAATCAAACCTCTTAGCCTTATAGGTAGGCAATTAAAGGCCCCTAATTCTCATCAGTTTGCGAATGTTATGGAATTCCAAACTACCAACTAAGTTCTTTTCAGTGTCAGTATCATGAGCACCGTTAAGACTTTCTTGCACGAAGATAGTGCCGCACATCTATCTACAGTTGTTTTTTTAAAGATAAAAAGGGAATTTATTGCCTTTTTTTTGCCTGTCATTGCACAACGCTCTAGCATACGCTTGCTGAAAGCCACTTAAGTAAGTTTCTGAAGACAAATTCTTAATGAGAAATATTATAGGCTATGGTTGATAATCTGAGTAGTAATTTCATGTGCTATACTACTACTTCATGTGGTATACTGCCAGAAAAATGTTACGCATTTCAGTATTTCGATATAATCGCGAAATAAGATGATGATACAAATTGTGGCAGATCAGAACTCTTTTTGAAGGGACCTGATATACATTGCCTGCACACAAGGAATATAATAGGGGTATATTCTGCAGTTAGTGACTAAATTTCAGTAAACCCATTAAATTGTCAGCAGATGAATAAATAAGCCTAACTTTGCCACTGCGATTCAGTTGTCGGTATTATTACCACAGCTCGTGGTACAAATAAATAATTACAGTCAATTAAATTTAAATGTTTAAAAGCATTCTAAGTCTACACAGATAAATATTAAGTTACTAAATGGCTCAATAATTTATCGTCGCATCAGATTAAAGTATCGGCGGCGACAGAGTGCAAAGAAGCATTCTCCTTCAAGATCCAAAAACCTCAGCTTAAATACGCAAACAAATTTGAATTCTGGTGAAGAATACGGAAAGAAGAAGTTAAAGTATAGATCTAAATCATAATAGCTGATTAGATTAAAGTACGACCCTTAGAAGTTTTATTCATGTCCAGAGAAGCTGCGAAATTTTCAATATAAAATATTTTTTTTTTTTTTGTAAATATACATCATACATAGGTGTATTTGCATAATTTCAAACGGCGTAAAAATGAATCTAACTTTAAAAAACTGTTTATTTAACATTTGTAAGATCGTCAATCTTTGGACAAAAGACTTTTATTCTATTAGTTCAATGATTAGAATTTGTTCTTCAGTTGTGAATTTTTATTTTTCAAACAAATGTTTGATCTTCGGGGTCATACATAAACTATCGTTACTTCTAAAGATAAACCTTAATCTATTTTCGAATGATTTATTTAAATTAATTAATGCAAAACCTAGGAAAAATGTGTTTAACTCTTTCTAAATTCAAATTCAAGAAGTATTTCTGCTTTGAAAATAAAAGAAAGTAATTAATCAGCTTTGCATTAGATGTACAGAATACGCTTATAGAAAGCGAATAAAAAACGTGCAGCTATGGTAGTATAACCAAAAGTTCTACAAAGTTGTAGAAAAGATCACTCTAAATATAAAATTAACGTGCACAGCATGTAGATATTGTTTAATAATATATAGCATATTGTAAGGTGTTTATTTGATTTAAGTAACTAGTTATTTTATGTTCCGAATCTTACTGTCACTTCTCCCTTTCCGTTTTCCTGCCAGAATGCAAAATTTTAGTTCTCGCGCATTTGATGAAACATTAGAGATTGCTTTAGTCAGAGCGTGTTCTGCCTGTTGAAGGACACGTTACTAGTTGATATTCCACAATAGCATTCCTGTCTACAGCGTTGCTTTTAATCTTGCAAATAGCGCTGTCACGCCTGTTTAAGTTTGAGCCAGCTTACGCGTTTAATATTTCTGTGTATGTTTTGGCTAACTAAGATTTAGTTTTAATTTAAAATTCTAATATTTTAGTTTACCCTATAACTGCTGTTGGCTGGTTTTGTAAGCAGCAGGCGTGCCTTCTGTTCAACTACTAGAGTTCGATGTAATACAAATCGGATTGCGTATTTAACTGAAGCAGTTCCGTATTAACAATATTTGAGCCTTATCTAAAATTTTTATTTCAATATAATATTGCCCACCAGCAGCCAAGCGGTAAAAGCCGCTGAACACTGGTAGTTCGGTCCGGAGTTCGAGTTCCGGCGAACGGGCTGGCTGTATGGGCGTTTTCGTGGTTTTCCCCATGTGTAACCTGGATACAAGCCAGTTTTCCTTAAAAGACCTCCACGGAGCATCCCTCCCTTTCCGTGTAATGCCTAAGGGCAGAGCACGTAATAATTAAAAAATATATATAAATGTAGAAATTAACACAGCTAAACAGTTCACATACAGATACTACAGAGTGAAATACTTGAGGATCAGTTAAGTCTTCAGTTTTCGAGTCTTAGTAATGTAATTTAAATACAATAACCGAGAAAAGCCTTGATGATAATTAAATTCCGCATCTTCGGAACCTTTTCCCCATTAGATCAATTGTTTAACGTAAAATGAGAAGCAAAAGTAATTCTAGAGACATGAAAAAAATGCTTCGGGCAAATTTCAGGTGAAATGTTAAAATTATTTGTTTTTGTCTTAGAAAATGGTGTTTAATTTAAAAATGGGAGAGAGTCATAAAACTCTTATGCACTTCACTCTTTTTATTGGGATGGAAATTAATAAAGATAACGAGAAATCTTCCGGCACCTCTTTTTAAGTTATAATGACCGACATTTCCGTCATAACGACCTCTGCTTATCAATTAATTATTTAACTCGGAAGCATTTTGTAAAATTTCTTTCTTTCTTAAAATTGGGTAGAGCGGAATATGCATAATTTTGCCATTAGCAGTATGTAGTAGGAAATAATTTTTTCTGTAATTTCTATAAAACTTTTAGACAATGAATAATGGTAAGAAGCAGCTCATGGACAAAGAAAGTTAAAACACACGCCCTGTATTTAGGTGTTTAAATTCTGTGACTCAGAAGTACTGGGTCGGCTTAAGTGCTAAAAGCTACGAATTTGTAAACAAAGAAATAACAATAGGTAAGCATTAAATAGAGTATTAGCAATTCCCAAAATTTTCGCGCTGTTATTCAAGTAACACTTTTGACTCTGAAAACGTTTCCCTTATCATTATGTTTTAGAAGACAGTAAGAGATTATCTAAAGTTTTGTCTAATAAAAGGCAACTGATTTTATGGAGTATTGGTACAGGTTTCGCATTTTTTTATTTTATCTAAAGTTTTGTCTAATAAAATGCAACTGATTTATGTCTATGGAGCATGATTACTGTGCATTAATTCTTAGAGATAAGCGAAAGGGGAAACAATAAAAGTCCAAAATGACGATATCAGACATTATATTTTGTATCTAGAACGTAGTGTGGCAAAAGACGTCGTAGGAGTCACACAGACCTATGTTGCTTTCGAAGCTTCAGTAATGGTTAGAAGCAGCTTAAAAACTAGAAAGATCAAGACCTCAGAAATTGAAAGGTGAGGATCTATTGGAAACCAATGACAGCGACAAGATTATTGCGGCAAAATTAGTTGATAAACTAAAGGTTCATAGGACAGCATTGGAGAAGCATATTTACGTACTGGAATTTGTGATAAAAGTTTGTAAAATAGGATTTACCGAAAAGATATAGGGAGTTAAGAGAGAAATTTATTTCAGTTGTTGCTAACGCAGCATATCCAGATTTTTGTATCAAATGATAAAAGCAAGCTTTTTACAAGAATGTCAGTTGACGTAGAACAGTTTGTACTGTAGACCAATCTCCAAAATCCACTTCAAAACAACAACATCATAGCCTATTTTGCTAAGTGTCTGGTGAAATTTCAAAGAGTAGGTCGCAGCTACTACCACCAAAACAGATTATAAACGGAGATGTGTACTATCAGTAATTGAACTGACTTTACTGTGCTCTGCAAGAAGTGTACATCACTATTGAATTGTCACAGAATGGTATTCCATTAAACAGCCCATGACCCCGTTCTTTACATTTTTTTAGGTTCAGAAAGTTGTATGGGATTTTTGAATCGGAGCTCCTATCACGTCCACCGTATTCTCTCGATATTGCTCCAACAGTCTTCCACCTCTTTTGATCCCTACACAGTTTTCTATGGAGCATGATTACTGTAATGTAGAGCATCTTCACGGTAGATTTCACGGCAACCGCAGATTATAGAGAAATGCTACAGAAGGGAATAAATATAGAAGGAATGAGTATGTTCTTCAAAATAACGGAGTCTTTTATTGAATGATAATACATACATACGAATGACATACGATGTTTGAAATATTGGTCAAGGTTCAAGGTTTTTTTAATTTTGTGTATAATTCTGAAATTATCCATATGATAATTAATTCATTAAGCTTCAGTATATATATATATATATCTACATATAATTACAAAAAAATTTTTTAAAAACAAAATATAAACATGCCTAGTATTTTCGCGCATTAAGCTGAAAAAATATCAGTAAAGCCATAAAGTAAGAAATTTAGAATTACTTTTACACAAATACCAAAAATTGAAATTCATAATTAATAAATTTCAAGTAATCATATAAATGTAACAAAGAGTTTAAAAATGTTAAAACCAAAACTTTTAAACAAGCATTACCCCTTTTCGAAAAAATTAATGAAATTTAAGGAAAAAAGAACAAAAATGAAGAGGTATTCTATCAACTTCAAAGTCTTTTCGTCAACGGAGAGGAACATTGAAATTAATCGAAATCTCTCCCTAAAAATCTTTCCTCCTATCGAAAAATCGTTGATTTTCTGTATCCAGAATTAACCGATGAACTATTTCAATGTAATTTAAATATAATAGTTCACCCGAAAACCTGGTCCCTCCCCAAAGCGAAAAAAAAAAGTAAATTCTAATTAGAATCTTGTACCTTAAATAAAGAGAATTCTATTTTATTAAAGGAATTGAATGCGAAAGTGAAATAAAAAATACTTCAATGAAAAATATAAATCAAATTTAACCTTTAAACATATACACTGACTACCAATAAGTATTTGGACACCTATGCAAATGACGATATCTGCGGTCCTAAGGTACGTCACGGACTCCACTGGTATATATCGTGTAGGAAACAGCATCGGCTTTAGTTGCATGCAAGATGCCTCGCAGTTCGGAGCTCTCTGATTTCGAGAAAGGTATAATTATCGGGTATCACAAATGTGGCCGATTCTTAAGAGACATATCTAGCGATCTGAAGTACCCAAAATCGACAGTGGCCTATGTGATTAAGAAGTGGAAGGTAAGCGGTGATTGAAATTGAACCGTATATCAGTGGAAATGAGTTCTTTGTAGTAACGAATCAAGGTTTACCCTTTACCGTTCGGATCGCAGGGTCTGGGTTCGGCGTCTACCTGGAGAACGTCTCTTGCCAGAATGCATTGTGCCAACAGTCAAGTTCGGCGGAGGTGGAATTACGGTCTGGCGGTGTTTCTCCTGGTATGGGCTGGGACCCTTGGTCCCCATTCATGGTAAGCTCAACTCCGATGCCTACTGCACTATTTTGGATGACAATGTGCTTCCTACGTTGTGGCAGTTTTACGGGTTGGACCCCTGTTACTTTCAGGACGACAATGCCAGTTGTCATGTTTCGACGTTAACCAA
>KK113189.1:1098511-1205750 GCA_000611955.2 Stegodyphus mimosarum
TACCCGTGCAAAATCGGTGAAAGAACTTCTATGTCTTCTCCAAGCCGAGTGGAAGAAAATACCACTAGCTGTCATACAAAGACTTGTGGAAAGTATGCCCCGGAGGGTCCACGCTGTAATTACCTCTCGTGGAGGCTCTACCAACTATTGATTTTGAATAAAGTTAGTTTTTCTTTTCTATCACAGGTGTCCAAATACTTATTGGTAGTCAGTGTAGCATATAATCCAAAGAGTTTAAAACGTTAGTGAAATTAGGGTAGAAGACGTAATTAAAACTCACAGTAAGTAATTACTAACTTCAAGCACTTTCATTAAACTACAAGCGAAATTAGGAATATCGTTACAGTAGTAAGTTACAGGTTTCCCACTTTGACTGCATTGGCGAAACTAAAAATCCTTGGCGAGAATAGGGTTCAAAGGGCTGGAATTTGGAACAAAAGATGGAATTTTGAAGTCAAAAGAAAAACTTTATTAGATATTAAATGACATTTTTTCTTAATTTTGATAAAGAAATAGAATACTTTACGAATTTGATGAAATTCAAGTAAATTCTGACTCTTTTAAAAGAATAATAGGAATAAAGAACATCATTCAGTGTAAAACTTTAATTAAATTTTAAAATCAATTATACTTTAAAAATATTAGATCAAAAAGGTACCTAAAAATGGTTAAAAAGTTTTTAAAAATTCTATTGTAGATATGAGTAGAAAAATCTGTAAAGTTGAATTTTAGGTTTTTTTATTGTTATTTAAAATTACAGAAGAAGGTAGAAAAAGCAAGCAAAGAACTATTGTTAGAAAAGTAAAAAGTCTTCACGTCATGGGTTTATCATGACGACTTTGAATATATATGGCCCTTATTTTTCAAAAGAATAGTAATTAAGAGAAAGTAATAAAAATATAAATAAAATATAAACCACTTAAAACATGCTTCTTTATCCTTCTCTTTTGGAACTTTCAGATAACAAATTCATGCTTTAAAAAAGTATTATAGGTGTGTAGACTACTCCAGATTTTTTTAACAGACTGTTAATGAATTTAAAAGGAATTCTTTAGCTTTTAAAATTTTGGTGAAAATTAGAATTTCTTCTTTTTGTATTTCTATTTCAGTGCAAACTTTTTTAATTCTGCTAGTTTGGTTAGTAATAGTATTTGCAATAATTTTTATATATATATATTGGTGTTCCAATTTATTAGTAAAAAAATTAAAATCATTTTTGTTATAAAAAGTTTAATTTCTGTAAGATTATTAATACTTAGATCTAGATAAACTATTTCTTTTTGGTTTCATTCGTTTTATTTAGTCTTAGACAATTTGGATAGATATTGCTGTTTTCGATGAGATTAAAATTGTTGAAAGTAAAAAATGTCATCTATATATCTATAGGTGTGTTCAAATTTACTGAAATCGTTAGCAGAAAGGCACTTTAGGAATTTGAATTCTTTAGAAAATAGAAATAAGTAACAAATATGAGTGAAATATGAACTTCCCATTGGAATTCCTTATGTTTGCAGGTAAATAAAGTTGAAATGCTTAATATAGTTGTTGTATAGCGAAAAAATGTAGAAATTCTTTCCATTTTTGTAAATCCAGAATATTAAGTATTTCAGAATTTTCGGTGAACTATTATATTTTAAGTACATTGAAATGGTTCATCGTCTAATTCTGGATAAAGAAACGCAAGGATTTTTGTAGAAGAGAGATTTCGATTCATTTAAATGTTCCTTCCCCCTGACGAAGTGGCATTGAAATTGATTGAATTCCTCTTCTGTTTTGTTCCTTTTTCTTTAAAGTTCATTAATTTTTAAAAGGGTAATGCTTGTTTAAAAATTTTGGATTTAACATTTTAAAATTCTTTGTTACATTAAAGTTTGACTTGCTTTGGCAGTCAAAAACTAGTATCAGTCTCTTAGCAGACGTTAGGAAAATTATCGCTATGTCTGGGCAGAACTGGAAAGTCTCAAGAAAAGTTTTTAAATAAACTTCTTTATTAAATCAGAACTTTGAATATAAATGCACGACTGGTGCTTATAAACTCCCCCAGTTGCTTGTGGAGAGATAACGTAAAGAAATAATAACTTCAAATTTGAATTTTAAAACTAAGTCTCGTAGCCAAGGTCTACGCAAAAGACTTAAGGAGCAAAGTTCGCTCAAAACTTCCTACCAACGTAACAATTTAAGTATCGGTAACTATAATGCAAAACCGAAAAATACAATCTAATCTGAGCTAGGTAACCTATTAGCGTGACCTTGAGAGGCAGAACATGCTCTGACTTAAACTCTCGAAACCTTTCTTTAAATACTAACTCTTTCTCACTCATTTACATTCTGGTAGGGAAACGAAAACAAGAAGTGACTTCAAAGATCCATAATATAAAATAAGAGATTAGTGAAAAATAATAGTAATAACCCTACATTGCATCAATTTTGAAAAGAGCTTCATAAGGTTCCTTCTAAGGGAACCTGGTTCATAACACGCTGCGGATCAAGACATTATAATAACGCCCATGAAGCCAAGCTATTCTTTGAGAATCGAACTGACAACAGCAATCAGAGGAATCAACCACTGCCGAGAATTCAGTTGAAAAAATTTACTGCGGTACATGATTGATACAAAGCAAAGAACGCATTTTTGTTCACGAAAAATCCCTCCTTCTTACGCAACATTCCCTCAAACTGCACATAAATGATTGAAGATCTGTTACGGTACCGTCGCAGTCATAAACGCTTCTTTTTATCCAGTAGATGAAGAAATTTACATCTCGTAATAGAAACTGCTTGAAGTTGGAAAGATGAGAAAGAAATTTTAAAGTAATAGCATTGGGAAATTATTCGCATGCTTTAATAGAATATTAATTACATTAACCACAATAGATTGGAAACTCTCACTGCTGAAGTATATCACCGTTCAAATACACGCAGCTGAAAATTCTCTGAGAGTAAAGCGCGGTCACTGTAATGGAAAACCGTTTTATATGTCATATTTTTGTTCATGAGAAGGAAAAAAAGTAATATAAAATTAAGTAAACGCAAATTGGCATATTGGGTCTACTTTCATTTTACCAAGTTATTGGATACAAGTTTATCTACTGAAAATCTAAAGAAGTATCAAAACGTGTAAAACCAACAGATAGCCTTGGCTGGCTTGATAAGGTGTAGCCAATAAGAAGTGATGCATGAATCAGAGTTCAAATAATACTGAGCCATATTAACATTTTTGGATTATGCTGAATACAAAGCTCAGATTACGTATCCCTCCCGCAAACAAAGTTATGTATCTTTCGATGGTAATCCAATAAAATAGATTTTCTATTTATTGAGTTCCACAGGCGATGCATTCAATTTATATGAGCTGTTAATTTTTACAGGAAACACTTACGAGCGTTCATTATGCATGTGGGCTGAAAGATAAAATCTGGTTTCGAAACACACAGCACTGCGATGACAGGAAAATTCATCTCCTGAACTGTTTATGTGGATATGATCCTTCAACTGACAAGGCCGATTTGAAAGAAATGGATTAGAAGGTTATGTGCGGTGGGAATGTTTGGAATGATAAACCAAATCGAAAATGTTAAAGTAGATATTTCAATCCCTCTTCTTCTTGACAGCATATAACTGAGCTTCGCCTTTGCAAAAGTATTCCGTATGTAGACTTTCAGAATGTTGCTGAAAGGATGTCATGCAGATCTCTCTTATATCAAAAGAGTGAAATAGCTCAAGATGAGAATAAAAATACTATGTTCTCCAGTAGCTGCGAGGAAACTCACAATGGATGGAAAGCTCAAAGCAAATTTTATATGGGATGTTTTGCATTTTTCATTTCTTATAATAAAAAAGGGAATGATTCGTAAGAACTTCAGGGAAAACTTAAGCAGTCTGATGTGTTTAGTTTAAAGCTTGAAAATTTAAGAAGCTATTTTAATGATGTCTAAAAAAACTTGTAAAGTATCAAACAAAATTATTTAGAAGACAATAAAACATTGAACAGGTTAAGGTTCCGCTTGTTTCTAATTATAAATTCTATGTTTAATAATTCTTATCATTAAAATATAACATTCTAACTGATGGCATTATAACTGATGGCACCGAAATAATTTTTCTCATTTTAAATATCATTAGTAAAAGCATTTTACCCATCATGGTTATTGCAATTTCCTTGAAAAACGTAAAAGTTACTAAACTGTACTGCATTGCTTTTCTCCCTACTAACCGTAGCAATCCCATTATTTTCTAATATGTATTTTACTGTGAATTATTAAGCTAAAGTTTGGTTTTAAAAATCTACGTGTGCATAAAAAATTTTTGAATTTGATTCCCGTAGACATATTCCTTCAATAAAGAGACTATGAAGATTATTATGAGTTTAAAATTTACTGCCACTTATTGTATTAAAATTGTTGAGTTATATACTACTCTACTATTCTTGAGTTTTATACTGGTCACGGCACCATTTGTTGAGTTCTAAAACTTTACGGGGTTTCTATTAATTTTTAAATTTAACTACATACTCAACCTCTCTTTTTGCGGAAAATTGGACCGCGGAAGGAAAAATAATTGCCTAAAGATTTTAAGTACATACTTTATAAAAATATATATATATTTAGTATGCTCTTCAAAATTTCAAATTTTAAAAAATCAAATACAAATACAAATAAAATACTTACTGACTTACTTTACTTTAATTGCCTTACTTGACTTACTTTACTTTACACTTACTTTACTTTAATTGATTACTGAAATGACTAAAAACACTTAAATTTTGAGACACAGCATTCGCGACACAACAAAATTGTAATGATTTTCTGGATGAAGTATTATTAATATTTAATATGTAATAGGAAGAAATAAAATTTCTAACCAGTCGTCTAAAATTTGTAATTAATTTATAATATATTTTGTTACGGCATAGTTTCATAGCAGAATATTTCAATCTAAACTCCTAATTGTAAAACATTATAGAAGACTACGAACACAACTTTTAGCATCAATTTGAATAACTATTAGATTATATATGTAATGCCGAAACACGTGAAATGCTGGTTGCAGTATGGGAATTCCCACAGTGAAAGCAGTGAACAAAAATGCGACATGAAAGCATTAAAATGAGAAACTAAATTTTATCTTTAATACATACACCTTTCATAATAATAAGCATATTTATCTCACTTATGTTTTACAAAGTATTTGCTTTGGGTTATTTTATTTCCATTACAAACTTGTTCTTTTTTAGATTAAACAAATCTTCATTTGAAATTATTCTTTTAAGATAAAAATTCATGCATATACGTACTATGTGCAGTATGTTTGTGTACAGAATACATAACACTTTTATTTGACCTTATTTATATCTATAATTCCGATTGGTGGGAGTAAATGCCGTGGGTAATTTACAATTAAACCTTACACTGCTTCGTTTTTTCCCTTCTTGTGTTTATCACGAATTCCAAACGTTGTCTCACCAATACAATTTCGATTTCAGGAAATGAAAAAGGGGGCTAGATGTGAGGAATTCGGACGGTGCTGTATCTAAATGCACACTCTGCTGATGCAAACTCAATCCGCTGCCTTAAAAAAATTGGAGTTGCTCATATCATACACAATCTTGTAGTCGCCTGAGAGGTTATACAGTTAGCTGTATTTATAGACTGAACCTCTGCGATAAAGTTAATCTGCAGAGTTTAATTAAATATTGAAAAAGAAAGCTATGGCATTATTTTGATTTTGGATCTGCTTCTACGAAAGGTTTTTGTGGTCGCGGTTTTTCTTTCATCTTCCAAATAGCAAGCTGCATTCATGAACTCATGTCTCTTCACCAGTAATCGCCCTATCAATAGAATCATGGTATGGCCAGTCAACATAACTGTCTATCATCTTCAGTCAAATATTTGGGGAAAATCTTCGTACACTGTGCTCTTATTCTAAATGTCTCGACTGAAATGGTGTGAATAGTTGCTTATTTACCTATATGCAACTGTTTATCAATCGTTCTAACAATTAGTGTTTGATCACTCTGCATACATGTCAGCAAACAAACAATGCTTTCAGCGATTTGTGAAGTTGAGCTTTCTCTTGCTCTCACATTGTTAATTGCGTCTTTTTGTCCTCCCAAGAAACGTTTAACTTTCTTGAATAATACTGCTTGTTGCATCGTAGGCATTATATACATTTGTTTCATTATTTTACAAATATACGTTCCATTTTTTTGTAAAGCTGACGAGATATTCCATGTTAATCAATTTCTCTATTATCACACCATTCTCCATCTCGACAAACCTGAATAAAACACTTTAATAAAAAATTCGTTACTCTCATTATTATTTATGTTACTATACGTAGCCAAAAAAACAAAAATTGGGCTGAAGACAAAGAACAACGCGACCGTGCCTGCAGCTTTTTTAATATCGCGTTTATGCTGCCAGGTAGAGAAAAATGAAACATAATAATTCATTATAAATTCTATACACAATCCTCAACCTCCATTCTTCGACAAGTAGAATAAAGCGATTCACTAGAAGCCACTAATCTCGGAAAAGCATTCATTATACAAAGGACCTTCATTATACAATGAGTATTGAAATAAGCTCGAAAAACATAGCTTTAAACCTTTATATTGTAAATCACACATTATACTGTCACACATTGTATACACACATATAACCTTTATATACAGTCCAAAACCTTTATATTGTGAGTTATTTCTAACAATGAATTAAATACTTGTTAACCTTCTTATCCGTACTCCATCTCAAATCTGCTGTCACGTCTCGTTTAAAAAATCCTGAATCATTAAACCAGGCATGTCAAACTCGCGGTCCTTGACTTATTATTCTGAGACATTTAGCTCACTCCGAGAAAATAATAAATATGCATAATTGTAATCTGTTTCTAGAAATTGCAATTGCACCCATAATGGAGGCGTATGCAAAACCTCGGAGACTAAAAAGGACTCTTGAGATGTTTTCGCTACAAAAATATTTCCTCAACTGATATAAAGAATGAGCTAGACGACATACAGATGCAATTAACAAAAACTCAGTTCAACTTTAAAGGTTTAAAGCAAAATATCAGTGAAGGCGATATGTCCAAATTTAATTAGTACTTCGCTGCGCAGTTTCCAGAAAGCTACAAATTTGCATAGTAAGTGATTTTCATGTTTGGTAATAGATATCAGTGTGAAAAAGATCAGTGTTATGAAAAGGAACAAGTCCCCTACGAAATCCTAGTTAACAGAAATGCATCTGACCTCAGTCCTGAAAATTACTAATGCGAGCAACATCTCTCCATTCATCTAAAAGCGGACCACTAATGGCCGAGCGGTTAAAGTCGCTAAACACTATTAGTTCGGTCCAAGATTGGAATCCTGTGAAAGGGCAGGTTGCATGGGTGTTTTCGTGGTGTTCCACACATTTAATGTGTATACGAGCCAATTTCCCTACGAAGGCATCCCTGCATTTATTTAGACAACCCATGAAATCTTTGTCATTGTCAAATAAACCAAACCATCTAAAAGTTGGTTCGGTAAAAAGATAACAGTTGTCGGGAAATAAGCAAACGTTGTCGATCTACTCCAAGAATTTCTTTGTGTTCCTTCTATATGTTAAAGAATTACTGTATTAAATAAGATTGTATGTATTTATGCAATTTTAAAATACATCGTTAAATATTAAATGGATATTTTTCAACGCTGCCCTCATTATTATACTTTGATAGCTACTTGGCCCACTTGAGATACTAAGTTTGATATGTCTGGATTAATTTATAACAAGTTTATAGTAAAATGCACCTATTTTTTACTTGACAAAGAGTTGCTGATAAACGTGAATATGCACAGAAACACGTACTATACATTTGTCAAGAAAGATAAGGTTTGACAACTTACCCAAGAACAGCATGCTCATGTGACTGTCGAGAAAACGACACGCTTATGCGAATATTTATTTCGGATTAAGGCTATCGTACAAGTAAACTGAAATGAATCGTGAAATAAATGTTGAAGTGCAGCACTGAAATTTTGAAACGGCAATTCATTCTGCAAATGATGGCATAAACGAAAACCAAATAAGTAAAGCCACTTCGCTATAGTAAGCTGCACGGAGGTTCAGAACAAAAAGATTAGCTTTAGGAGAGGTTTTGTTTTTAAGAAAAAAGTTAATTTCTCTTAATGTATTGGGTAGAAGGGGTATACACATATTCTAGAATCAGCATGCTAACTAAAAATCATTCTTTGTTATTATTTTTTCTCTATAGGAATAACTTAATTATCTCAGTTCGATGAAAACAATGCATTAAAACTTATGCAGGAAAATGAACAAAATCAGAAAGTAGAATTTAAAAAAAGAATAAAACCGAGAAAGGTCATGAACCAAGAAGAAATATTTCATCAAATACTGATTCAGGAACCATTTTGTAAGCAGCTGATTATTATAACACATGAAATAAAAATATTCTTAGCTTGGCTTTCCTTTTGAAATCACTCGTATTTTTATATAGATACAAATTTATGCTAGAATTGTTTCTGATGATAAAAAGGAAACCAGATATTTACTTTAAGAAATTTTCTGCTTTGAAGAAGACATGTTTAAAGGAAAGTTAACATTCCTCTTTAAAGCACTTTATCATAATTTGATTATAAGTACATATTTACACACAGCAATGAGTCGATACAGTTTTTTACAAGCATGTCAGTTTTTCATCGTGAATGCAACCAATGGCACTATACAGTCCTCGGCTGTTAGCCCTGTAAGTGATACCCTCAGTCCTATAAAGTCTATTTTGTTTCTGTCAGCAAATCTAACATTTTTCCATTTCTTACAGTAACTGATTACTTTCTTAATACTCATTTGCTTTCTTCAATGTATTTCAGAATTTCTTTTATTTTTTAACATTTTCAAATCTTGAGACTTCTTAAAAGGTTTTTATTGGGCGTAGGTCAGTACTGTGCTTTTTTGTAAGTGTGGAAGCTTTATCTTATATCAGTGATAACTGGATACCAACATTCTGTCAAATAATTTAGTATATTATTTCCAAAAGCTGTTTCTGTAGTCGCATAACTTACATTTTTATTTATTTGCTTACATAGTAACATAGGCACATAACATTACATAGTTACATAGTAAGTGTTTCATCTTAGACACTTTTCAATAATTTTAGATTTTTCTTGTTTTCCCTTGTAAATATTCTAAGGTATACAATGCTGTAGTCTATAGACCTTCCTGCAGGAAAATTTAACTGTGCATGTTATACCACGTAAAACAAAGCACATAATATTAAATCTAATTTAGACCCAAAGTTTAAAGTAAAATATAAATTTCTGTGCTTAATAATTGGGACTTTATGTTATCAAAAAATAAAATTATTATGTGAGAGACTCACTAATAGTACAAGTCTATCAACAACTCACAAAAGTAATTTTCTGATTAAATAGTTTTTCCTTTTTACTGACATATCTGTTTTCTGTATGAAAATATTTAAAAGTCAGAACAAAACAAAGTCATTGGCTACAGCAAATCAAATTAAATTTCTGTCACATTAATCAGATATTTCGATTGAAATGATACTGTTCTGCAGATAAGACATGCCCTTTGCATTCCCGTTATACTTGGGGAAAACCAGAAACCCAAAAGTTTAGGTTCCAACCCCGTTCAAATAACCAATATTTAGGGATCTTAACCATCAGCAACTCTTGGGGCACATGGTTGTTAGAAAGCATTGAAATACTCTCTGTAGAACACAAACATGAAGTGAAATTATCCGGTACAGCTAGATCATATTGTAATGTGAAGCATCTTTCAGCCATTTGGGCACGATGTCACGTATTGAGAAAATAATGTTTACACAGATAAATTTGGATTCCTTCTATCAAACAAAGATCCCCGTATTACCACAACCAGATTTTTTTCAAATTTCTCATCTTCTGACCTTAATATTTTCTTTCATCAAAATGACTTTACAGGATCAAGGTTTTCAAACAATTTAGGCTATCCAAAACTATGCTATAACCGCTTTATGACAGGAACCAAAAGAAGAATTCTCTCAAACTTCCAGGAATGACAGAACCGATAGAGCCCGCCTTTTTGTTTTGATGGATGTTTCTTGAAAATCGATTAAGTTATAATATTTTACATTTCAAACAGAACTGTCTTCCATAAACCTTTTTAACAGAATGTTATCATTTAATTTATATTATGGAAATTTAATCTTAATTGCTGAGTCCACTAATTTTGTTTTGATCTTAAATGCTTTCATATCAAAAGCACAAAAGTGGTAAATGTAAAAAACTAATTTATTCAGGGAAATCTGCCTGATGGTTTGTTGATCGACTTCCTCTATGAACAAGTGGCATACATGTTCATTTGAACTTTTTGACAAATTAAATTCACAGTTATTAAGCAGAACAGATTATGTTTTACTTTGGGTCTAAATTAGTCTAGGTATAAAATTTCTCTCTCTCTCTCTCTCTGATCTTCTCTCTGTCTGTCTTAATTTCCTTTCTCCACTGAAAGAATCCCGCTTCTAATTAACAAACGTAATCAGCTGTAAAATCGAGTTTGTTTGATATTGCACACAAAAGTAAACGATTTGAATATGGAATCTAAACATGAAAAGGTTTAATCTATGTAAAAATTTTGCCCCTGCGATAAGGAATTTGAAAAGCTATTAATATGTAACGAGATTTGTATTGACTTTCAGATGTGAACAATGATAGTGAGTGAATGCTGAATACTTTTGCTACGCTGAAGACTTGGAATGCTCCTCTTCCCGAATTTGAAAACACTTCTGTAATTGCATAGGCACTCATTTCAAAAGAATTAGAAAAGTTTTTCCCCGACAAATAGAGTTCAAATTAAATTATGCAAAATAACTAGGTCCAGTGCGCTATTAAAACTAAATGTTAAGAACATGTGTGTATAAACATCTAATGCAATGAAAGTTTTCAATAAAAATTCGATAATATCAGAGTTTCACTGCAATAAATTCAA
Source organism: Stegodyphus mimosarum (assembly GCA_000611955.2). Taxonomy (NCBI): domain Eukaryota; kingdom Metazoa; phylum Arthropoda; class Arachnida; order Araneae; family Eresidae; genus Stegodyphus; species Stegodyphus mimosarum. The sequence continues at coordinate 1,109,494 of KK113189.1, forward strand.
CAGCTGTGAAGAGGTTACATGCTATTCCTACTTACCACGAGTTTGATAAGAATACATGTATCTGGGGAAAATCCTACAATTCATTATCCGTATATTTATGAAAAATGGAAAAGGCCTATGGTTATGCATCAATATTATTCGGATGTTTGTCCTATCAAAACCAATAATTTCAGTTATTGAATGAGTATGGCCTTGATACAGCACTTATTTTTTAAGTGAGCATGAAAGTCTCAAAAAACGATTTAAGCTATTTGAAATATTATTTAAAAGGACAAAGCTATTGAAAGTGTTAGTAGCACAAGAGATATAATTGAAATAAAGTGTATTATCACACACACATAGTGTAACAATATATTAGGTTCGAAAGCTGATTTTAGTAACTAAGCTAGATACTGAGCAAGGTGATGGTTTTCGTACCTAAATCATAGATATTTCTTTCACGAGAAGATGCTTTTAAACGAAATCTTTGTGACGAAAACTGTGTCTACCGAAATATTTCCTTTCCTCATTAAAATGCGCTCGTTAAAATAGAATGTATAGAAAATTTATATACTTATCATAAAGACATAATGTAACAGAAGTATGATATACATTGAAATAGAAATTTATTTACAAATACACTGCATTTACATATCTATATTTTTTTATTTTAAAACATCACAAAAATTATTACTTTGCCGTAAGGCTTGGAAAGTCCTTTATTGAGAGTTACTGTTAATCGAGATTAACGCAAGATTTTTTTCATTTCTTTAAACTGTTCCAGTTTTAAATACAAAAAGAACAGCAAAAAATAGATCTTCAGCTCGATGCTACAGTAAAGAAAGATAATGACAGCTATAAACGAAAGATCATTCATAACTAGGCTGAAATAGAGGTAAGATCTGTAAATCCGCTAATGTGCATTGCAGAAAGCCTGAAATGATTACATTCGCTAACGTGCATTTCAGAAATCTTTTAAAAGATTTTATAAAAGGAGTTACTGTCGAAAGCATCAAAGTGAGGATTTGGTTGCTGAAATTCGAAAAACTGTTTGTAGAAAACCCTTACCTAATCCATTCGATATCTTTTTTGTGTTAGAAATTTTATAAATAAAGATTTTATTCGGAAACAAAGTAAATCTTTACTGGAAAAAAGGTAAATCTTTAGCTTGTTCAGAGACACAATGAAACATTAATAAAAGCTTTCCGGCTTTCAACCGATCACAAAATTATTTTTGACAATGTTTTTCATAAATGCATTTCCTTTCTGCTTCCAGGTCTCTTAAAAAACGTTTTCCGTTTCTTGAAGGCATTACTATATGTGATGATAAGCTAAAATATTAGGCTCGTATCATATGCATATGGAAAGCTTAGATGTATGGGATTTTTCTATATTTCGCTTTGTGTTGCTGAAGTAAATATGGGAGTTATTTCGTATATGATTCACTGTAAAGGAACTGCAAAACAGATAAGCTGTGATTGCGTTGCAAATGTCTCTTATTTGTATTATTTACATGTAGCTTGTAAGAAGCGAAGTTATGGTTCATCATAATAAAATCTAATATGTATTCTTCAGTCGCGCTTAATGTCTAGATGTTTCAATATGTAAGTATATTTTATCTCTCTTGTACAAAAGCATTTTAAACTGCATTCTCTTATTACAAAAGCATTTTAAACTGGCTTAGTTTATGCATTACTTGTACGTCTACTGAGATCCATTTGTTTATCAGAACAATGTACTTAATAAATACTTATCATAACACATAATTTAGGAAAGTACAAAAATGTTAACAAAACGGTAAGAGTTTAATATAAAAATAAAGATCAGCCTAGTCGCAAACTTAAAATGGTTATTAATTATAAGCGTGAATAAATGTTCGTGAAAAATTTCACGATTACAGTGTAAAGGCTTACACTGGAAAATATCATAGCAAACAAAATAAAAGGAAAAAGGATGGTTACTAAAGGTAACAGAAAACAAAATAAACTCGCCATAAAATATATGACCGAGTTTCAGCCGAATAAAGATAGCATTAAGTTATTCAAAAAATGCTGAAATATAAGCAGACGGAAAAAACGTATTTAGGGTTCATGGAGGAAATCCATATGCATATCTTTAATTTCTAAAGGAGTAATCCCACACCATCCAAATTAAATTTATCTCCTGATCAAGTAAAGTTGTCATGCTTGATCGAATAAATGCGATTACTGCGCACCCCACAGATATATGAAAATTTATGCTGTCTATATTGACAAAGTTGAGAATGAAGTAAAATGTTAAGTTGTACCCTTAAATGATGTCCAGAAACATATTAAAACAGAATAAATTATCTGTTATACGCTCTAGGACTTAAATCAACGAAAAGGCGTATAAACTCAACACTCGGTTTATAAAGAAATTCATCTCCAAATCCGAATATGTAGATCTCTCAACCACCTATTCCTATAAGATGAAGTAAAGCAGTTGTACTATGGCACATGCAAATCATACTAGAGCTGTTGCGTTCAGTTATGATTTTAAGTATGATCTCATTTAAGTTGCTCATCAGAGATTTGATGGAGGGCTAAATTTCCGATCAGTAATTTGAGACGATAATGCTTAACAGGACTGTAATCTTAATTTCAAAAATAACTCTAGATACGTGTTCACACTTTTTTTTCGATCTACATCCGCTTGTCAAAATAATTTTCAAAACAATCGCAACCTCAAATAGGCGAATAGCGTACCATGACGCTTGGGGCTGGCAGACCTACTTATTTTAGTATTCGAATGACTCTGAAGGCTGTTTGCGTTGGAATAAGCATTTGTGATTCCAAGACTGATCACGAAGGCGATAAGTGAACATATAGATTAATACCTCTGCTTATGTGGGAAGTTTGATTAAGCTTAGTGTTCATAAATGAGTCCTTTAAATACCAAGTCTTTTGCTAAGTTTATGATACCGCTCTAAATTCTAAGTGAATTTGCTGTTGCTACGTTCCTCTTTCTCATTAACCCATCAAAGACATTTTAAGCTTTCAATAGATATTATCCCGAGTCTTTTACCCAGAAACTTCTCATAGCCTCACAAATAGTGAAAGAAATTGTATTCTTTTTTTTTTGTAAACTAATTAAAATATTAATTAGTTTACGAAAGAATCCATCTTTGACATGCATCTTTGACTTTTAAAAACAAAAGAGGTAAATGAAAGCCTAATTTCTGAAAAAATTAGGCTGATCTTAAGCTAGGCTTAATCTGAAATTAGGCTTACTGATTTCAAAATTAGGCTAGGCTTAATCTGAAATTAGGCTAGGATCTGAAATTAGGCTCAGTAACCCTCTACATAGTTTTATCACTTAGGGAAACATTTGCAAGGTTTTACTTGAGCTATTATTTGAGTTTGAGTCCTAAAATTCTAATAACAAGCATCGAATATCGCTACATCTGAGAATAGTATGGCAGACATTTGTAAAGGATTAAACAACCTTTTTATTAAACTGAATGTTTGAGAGAATCAGCACAACTCCTGCTACAGATAAATCACTACTTGTGGTGATATAAATTAAACAATAATATGCACTTAAATTTAAATGTTGATAAATGTAGTCTAAGATTACACAGGAAATAAATAAGCTAGAAGCTGGTTCAACTGCGTTAATTAGGTCGTAAGTTTAAAGCAATCGGCTGTGAGATAATTCAGAAGTGAGGTAATTATATTTAGATAGATTTGTCAAAAGTCTAACAGATCTATGCCTCTGCCAGAATCTCTCCGTCTCTCTCTAAAATCCAAAACCCTCAGCTTAATACACATAAAACTAATTTACATTATGGTGATTAATACAAAATGAATAAGTTAAAGTAAAGATCAAAATCATTTTAGCTGATTAATTAACATAAGAATCTCACGGGCTATGCTGATCTTGGGCTGCCAGCCGTCTGATTGCATGATAACGTGTGACAAGCGTTAGAGTCCAGTTGAGAATATAACAGAAATAACACAAAATACTATAGAAAACCTTCCGTAACAATGTTCGCGTGAGAGATATTTTATTATTGACTTATATGTCATAGCATATAAATGGCAAATATTATGTTTAACTAAAGCTCTGGATGCCGTTACGTAGTTATTGGATGGGACCATACAACTTTGCATTTGAATGTATCTTTCTAACACACGTTGCCGCAGTGTGACATTTAATAAACTACTAATTTGCCTTCAATGAGTAATTTAGTTGCGTTTATTTGATCAATGGGAATTGCTATTAACAGAGGCAGTCCTAACACGTACGGTCTACTTTCGTTTATTTCGAAGTAAAATGGATACTTTACTTCGGACACCGTATATTTATGCACGCATACTTCAAATTTTTATTTTCGTGTAAGTGCATTTCTGAAGATGACAAAATTTGTCTTCGATAGTTTTTATTTATTTATTTATTTTCCATATTTAGTTTAAATTTTTGTCAAGCTCACATGGTAAATCTCTGTATGTCATAAATATTTAACAGCTTGATGCAATAAATCGAACTATGAGATAGCAGCTGGCTGATTTGATCAGTCTGAAATACGAGCCAGCTCGAACTCTTTTTATTCATGAGAACAATAGTTTGTATGCCCTTACCTGTTGATTTAGCGTCGATTATAATTCCACTAGTTGTTCATCATTTACTCTTTTATTACTATTTAAAAAGTGGGCAATGCATCTATTATTCGGAAAAACAAATCCTATGTAACATTTTCTGCATTTCCTCATCTGGAACTTTCACGTCTTTACACATCTTAGTTTTGACATCTTAAGTTTTAAAATTAGGCCAAAACGAAAACTGAAATTTGGAAGAGATTTTGAAAAATAAAAATCTGCGGAAATCTAAGATTGCATTTTTACCAATTTTTAATAAATTTATTTGCATTACACGTTAATAATTTAATTCCTGGAATATCACAAAAGAATTACCAATTCACTATTTTAAGATGTTAGCATATTTTCTTTTATTTATTTTTTCGCAGTGGCCGAGTATTTAAAACCACTGCATTCTGAGAGTTCGACTAGGATTTGAAGTCAAACGAAGCCGTTGGCTGCGTGGTGGGATTTCGTGGTTTTCCCTGTGTGTAACTTGAACACAAAGTTTCCCTTAAAGATCCGTCACGAAGGCATCCATTCCCTTAGGCACATAACACTCGTGCGCTTAGCCATATTCAAAAGGTCTAACCTAAACTAATCTTAAACCACTTTAAAAAAGTTTAATAAACCAGAAGTGGTACAATAGGTCTGTGTACATTAAAGAATAGAAAAAAATGCATTGCTTTTTTCCTGAAATGAGTGCTTTGTTCGAGTAGTAATTCAAAGTTCAGACAAAAAATGTAAAAAAAAACTTTAAATAATTTTTATAAAGATTCTTATTTTGAAACAATGGAAAGTAAATGGTAAATATAAAAAAATTTCAGTTTAAAAAGCATAATATATATAAAACATGTTTTACATATTTGAAAACTTAAAAAACTGCTTCGAGAAGCGTTCTTTCTTAAAACATTTTTCCAAAAGGCTATTTTTCACATAAAAAGTGTTTTGAAAATAATTTATTTTGCTTTTTTCTAAATTCTATTTTTGATATTTCGTCCTGTTCTCTTAAAATTGCAATATATTTTAAGTAAGTGCTCTCTTGAACCAATTTAAACAGAATAAAGTCTCCACTGTCATTTTACTTATTAATTAAGTATATTTTTGTTAGGTTACATCATTATTTTTTTCTCTCAGTTACTGGTCTGAAATCATGCATGAAATTGCTCCACTCCGAATTTCTATTACCTCCATTTAAAAGTTCCGTAGTAACACTCAACTTTCAAAGATTTTTATATATCTACGCTACGCACTTAATTACATTGCTTCAAACATACGTACAATGTAGAATCTAATGCATAACACAAACAATATTACTTAAGCTTTAAAATTGGTTATTTTAACTCTAATCACACATGATCTACTACGACTACGTAACAAGTCAGTTATCAGTTCTTCTATATGCAATCTAGGTGGAGTAATATATCATATTATACTCTTTTAAGTTACAGGGTGTTTTGAGCCTAGTTGCAAACACAGCACTTTGCCGCTTTATAGGGAACCACTTTTTCTGTGCGTAAATCAAAGTCCAGCCTATTTCTTTTCCATTCAAATATTAAATTCTCTTCCCTGACGCCTTTAAATTCGCAGAAATTGCATACAAAAATATATTAATGACTTTTATTGGCAATAACAAACAGAAAAATTTAAGGCATAAAATTTGATGCACTCAGGAAAGGTAATCCCGTTGTAATGAAACTTCTTATGCTAATAGCTATTAACTTACATGTTAACAATAAATATCTTGAACTCCAGCGCACCGGGACTAAGCAAATGAAGGTATAGTAATGAATAATTTTACTTGAATGTCCAAAAATATAACTTAATAACCTAAACTCGATTTCAATCACACCTTCGATTAGATTTTGGTAATGGCTGTTCTAACAATTCCTCTCAGATGGGTTCGTTATGAGCCTATGGCAGCTTGAAAAAGGCCTTGCGATTAGATGATAGGACTGAAAGAATTACTTGATATTTAGATCACAACGATGTGATGGTTGGCCGTTAGATAATTTTAGCAAGAATGAACTAACAGTGCAGTTCCCACAGCATCCTAGATGGCTGTATGAATGAGAATGTAATCATAAGAAAAGGGGCCTAGAATCACTGATATTAGGCGATCCAGACAGAGGAATCTATGATAGCGTAGTTTATCACTCAGTCCTGCGTTCTCTCAGATACTACTGTAATGGTGCGGGCTCGATAGACTTGGAATTGCACTAATTGGAGACAAATTGTTTTCAGTGATGAGTTTCGCTTCGAAGTAATCTTGGCGATCATAGTGTCCGGAGACATCTAGAGCAGCATTCTTATCTTACCTTTACCCTTTAGTTGTTATTCAACCTTGCAGGAGATATGAAAAATATGCAGGGCCCTTTCTGGGACTCGAACACTCTCAAATACGCGCTAAGTGTTCTACCGTTACACGATGGAAGTATACTGGAAGGAGGAAGAAAGTACCTTATAACCCTTTCGGTTGGAGTTTACATGTCACCTGGCACTCCGGGCCGGCAACAATGGACATTGGCCTGGTGTGTTTTTTCTTTTGATTCTTTTAGCCACTCATCATTTTCTGCGCATTATCTTCGTGCTTGGCAAATATTTCTTGGGCCAACTAGGTCACCAGATATATTCTTTAATTGAATATATTATAGAACTGATTAGAAGTCGCATCCTACTACCGCCAAATACTGGCCGATTATTTGCATTGCACGTTAATAATTTAATTCCTGGAATATCACAAAAGAATTACCAATTCACTATTTTAAGATGTTAGCATATTTTCTTTTATTTATTTTTTCCCAGTGGCCGAGTATTTAAAACCACTGCATTCTGAGAGTTCGACCAGGATTTGAAGTCAAACGAAGCCGTTGGCTGCGTGGTGGGATTTCGTGGTTTTCCCTGTGTGTAACTTGAACACAAAGTTTCCCTTAAAGATCCGTCACGAAGGCATTCATTCCCTTAGGCACATAACACTCGTGCGCTTAGCTATATTCAAAAGGTCTTAAATCAGAAGGCAGTGTGGCAAGAGATCCCGATGGATATCTTCTGCCAACTTTCCTAATCACTTCCATGACGCGTAATACATATCCATATCAGAAATGGACTGGCTCACTTTGTGTAGCTCTTTCTCCTGAATAAATCATCCAGTTTTCTGAAAGTGAAAATACACTCACGTTTGTGAAAATTGCAACACCAAGAAGGAATCGTCATAATTGAATGCAATTTAATACACAGTTGAGTGGTAGTGGTACAAATAAATGATTAAATGTTCAAAGCAAACAAACAAGAACAAGAGATCAGAATCAGTATTTTGTGTGGCCACCACGCGCCGCAATAAGTGCTGCTACACGACGTGGCATGGAGTCAAACAAAGTTTGAATGTCTGACTGAGGAAGAGCATTCCATATCGTTTGTACGCGTACCCAAAGTTCGTCTGCAGACGCAACAGGACGAGGATCACGAGCAAGACGCCGACCAATGACATCCCACACATGTTCAATTGGCGACATATCCGGGGAACACGCAGGCCAAGGAAGAAGCTGTACCTGCTGCGCTGCAAAGAAGGATTTAACAATCCGAGCAGTATGAGGGCGGGCATTGTCCTGTTGAAATACAGCGCCTGGCAAGCTTTGAAGGAAGGGAACAGCTTCGGGCTGTAGAACTTCACGGATATACCGGTTGCTGTTCAGATTGCCCACAATTCGTAGCAATTGAGATCGTCTATGATATGCTATGGCGCCCCAGACCATAACTCCGGGTGTTCGTCCACTGTGGCGTTCGATAATGCACTCCGGAAGGTGGCGTTCACCGGCATAGCGTCTGACACGAATGCGGCCATCATGGTACCACAAATTAAAGCGGGATTCGTCAGAAAACACGACATGCTGCCAATCAGCACGCCAGTCTCTATGCTGATTGGCCCATTGTAGCCGCAGGCGGCGATGGTCGTGCGTTAGGGGGATCCTGTATAAAGGAGTCCGTGCGCGCAGTCCACACTGCAGCAGACGTCTACGAATTGATGAAGCACACAATGAAACACCTGTAGCTATTGACCACAGTGCTGCCAATTGTCTAGAGGAAGCTGTACGGTCCGTCCGCGCCATGCGGACCAGGTGTCTATCATCGCGAGCTGACGTCACATTTCGGGGTCCACTCCCGGATTTCCGAGTTGTCCGACACTCGTCCGTCCACTGCTTCCAAACGCGCATCACTGTGCTGCTGTTACGCTGCACACGAGAGGCTACTGCACGATACGACAATCCAGCTTCACGAAGGCCGATGATTCTCCCTCGTTCAAACTCTGTAAGTTGTTCAAATCTCGCTCTCTTTCGTCGACGAGGCATAAGTACAGATTGAGTTAACGTTTACCACTAGCAGATAACCACCGATAACCATACACGCCTCGCTATAGCCGTCTATTTATTCGGATCCATCAGCCGTTCAGAGGGCGCTGCTCAGCATACGCATGCGCTACGGATTTGCAATTCTAATCATTTGCATATCATGCGCTACTTTGCATTTCCTGAAAATTTCAGCTCACTCGCGTAAGTCCTTCATGGTGTTGCAATTTTCACAAACGTGAGTGTATTTCTTTGTCTGTACGTGTGCATCACGCCTGCATCAAAAGTGGATAACTCTTTCTTGGTGTGGCAATTTTCAGGTCTTAGAGTATATGTACAACCTAAATTTTCAGTTCTTTATTACATTGAGAGATAAATTTAAAATTCGGCTCACACAATTATCATGCATTAGAATGCAAGAAATTAGTTAAGTTAATAAATACCTTACTTACCACGGAAGACCTTGACTTATAACAACAGCAGAAATCAGAAAGCTAGTAGATTTTAGAGCAAATCGATCATACGGTTAGCATGAAAGAAGTATATAAATAAACTGCTCTGCATGAAAGCTGGTCTGAAAGCAGAGCGAATAGTCCAAGTTGTAGGTATTTGACAGTTAATAGAACTGACACAGATAACTTGGCAGAAAGGTATACTTTTCTGCAAATACTAAGTTGTTGCAAGTGAAAAATCAAATTTTGGAACGGAATTATTTTTCATATTGTATAAGACTGCTAGATGGCCGTAGTAAATCGTACATTTAGGTTTAAATATCCTTATAAATTATACATTTCCTTTACAAGTTCAAATTAGGCTATTGTAATGTGCAGGCAGCTAGGAGAAGCGTCAATAGAGCATTTAAAGATGATGCATTAAACAACGAACCATACAGCTACGTTTAGAGGAACCTGGATTCGGTGATATAAGGCTTAAAATTATGCACCATGGACATTAGGCAGGAGCCGTCGTGATTATTGCCGATCTTCTTAATGACTAGATGCTGATGAACACAAGCCAAACTGAACCTTCGTAGAGGAAGATAATAGCAAGCTGCTTGATTATAGGCAACTGATATTCCTTTAAGGCAGTTAATAGCGAGACGTACTGAACAAAGATAGATGAAATGCATCCGGAATTAAGTGGTCTCAATCGATCAATAGAGATGACGTTATAGTGATTTATAAGAACACATGAAACCATGTATCAAGAGCAAAAAAGAGTCTAAAAACACACAATTGCACTCTGAGACTCTTCCCCATCCACCATACTTACTAAACAACTTGGCATTATGGTATTGTGTTTAATCCTTCTAATACTAACATTTCTGTTTCACCAAGTGCAACAAGGATTTCATTTCACATATTAAAGTTTTACACATTTGTCATCTGTGACAAAAGTCTTTTATATAGCACGCGCATTTTATGGACTTACCATTGTATTGGATATGCAAAAATTAAGCGCGCGGCTGACTAAAAGATAGTAATAAAATGGGTGTTGCAGAATTTCCACAAATACTATTAGAATGTTTTTACATGCAAATACGTACAAAACCTCAACATTTAAAGCATGCATCAGTACATATTTGCTTGCTGTATGAATGCCGTAATAACGTCTTCTAAACATTTTACCTTTCCTGCTTGTATTTTAATTAAGTATACATAGAATCTGCTGATGCTTTTATAAATATTTTTAACTAAAGACTTACCTACAGCCAAAAGCATGTGTTTTTTTTATTCATTTGGTTTTCAACTCACTCTGGGTTTCTGTGCGACAAATTAATAAATCCATTCAGTGCATTAATATCTAACGTGTCGCAAAAGTTGATTACAGACCAATTTTCTTGCCATTCGATTTGTTGTACATATTAGCACTAGCTGATAAATTGTGTCAAATCCTGGTTTTATTCTGCTGTAATCTTTAATCAGAGCTGGTTTTGGTATCTGAATATTCTCAGTTTCAGAAGAACAATGTATTACGCCAAGAAGAGGACCAGAGTGTCCCTCCTTTGAACAGTAAAATATCGCCTCGGACTTTTGAGACTAAAATAATGATAAGTCAATCTCTCTTTTATTGGGTGGGACAAATTCCTGAGGTAATTAGTTTCGTTATTTTTTATGTTGTATCCAGAAGTGTTATTTGCTTCTTCTCCAGTTCTTGTACAAGCTTCGAACTTACAAATATTTCTTCCGCATTTTTCATTCATTTTAGTATTGTTTAGCGAAATTAAGTTAATTAAGTAATTATTGAGTAATAAAAATTTAATCTTTCATTTTCCAAATTTATGCTATACAACGTGCGTTTTACTTAATTTCTGTGTAATTTTGTTTTATCTTAATTGGGGTTTTTCATACTTAAGTTTCTACATTCGTAGCTTTCGTCTTTCGCAAAACTTGTAAACGTCAGACAAAGGAACTTGTGTATTTTCCCCGTAATATTTGAATTTAAAAATGCTTAATTTGTGTTCACATATTTATGATTTATACTGCTAAAAGCAGAAAAAGTTTATCTTCAATTTGAGACTACTTTCGAACCAATTGTTAAATTAGTTTTTGCGTTATGGCAATTTATTTAATTAATTTCCATTTTTTTCGTGGGATGGGTGGATCAAGTTTTCGGAGTTCGACTTTCTAGTTGTTTCATTCTCACTCATAAGAGCATTTCCGGCATTGGGTTTAGGTTTGCCACATTCTACTGTCCCCCAGGTGTTAGTTCGGCGGTTCTTCTGGCGATTGTAGATTTAATGGTTCTACTGACAGTTAGAAAGGTGTGAAATTTTACAGGGGTGTAAGTCGAGGTTTGACGAACAGGATTTTTCACCGCTTTAGCGGGTTTTGGCGGTTTCTGGCATTCTTTCTTAACAAAAAGGCGTTGCAGCTGACGTTCGCGCTCTTTTTCACACGCCTTCCCGAGGTTCGTGAAAGGTAAAGGAGTTCGTCGAAATTGAAGCGGGGCTTATTGCTCTCTCAGTATGTTGATATGATTCCCAGCTAAGCTGATTTTATTTGCTGATCTTGGGCCTTCCTCCATTATGAGTTTCCAGTAGTACGTACTTCCTTTAAAGGGCAGTTTACCTCTCCTAATACTTCTGAGTTATCCTGCAATTAGTTTCGGCTATTGAAAGAAAAAAGAAAACAAGAACAATAAGATAAACTGTCTATAATTTGGAAAATATCTTCCTGCATTTGGTTATTCCTTCATCTACATTATGCTTGCTGAATTCCTGAAAATCTGAATGACGGCTGCGGAAAATAACCTCCTACATTTTTTTATTCCTTCATCTACATTATACTTGCTGAATTCCTGGAAATCTGAATCATGGCTGCGGAAAATATCCTCCTACTTTTGGTTATTCCTTTAGCTACATTATGCTTGTTGAATTCCGGGAAGTCTGATTGATGGCTGCCGTGTCCACATTTCCAGTTTGCGTGTTTCCATAAACCCTCACCTCAAGGCTTCGTTACTTTTTTGGGGGACGGAGAAGACTCTTGCTGGAGGACAGAGTGATGTGTTATCTTTGATCAGCTAAGTTTCCCTTCTGTCGTTTCTTTTCTCGTATTGGGTTAATCTTAATGAAAAAAATAGGTTTTTCTTAATCGCAACTTTACACGAACTTGTTTGAATTAATTTTTAGAAGGGATCCCCTTATTTTGAATTTTAAAAATGTAAATTATACTGGCTTAATTTTAGAATGATTTTTGTTTCAAAGATTTGAGTTGTTGAGAAATTTGAAATTTTGTTTTATTCGGTGAGCATGCTGTACTTGATGAGGTTATAGTAAATTGTAAACTGAAATAGAATTGTTCAAGTTTTTAATACTCTTAACTTACCAAAAAAAAGTGGTCTCTGTGGTAACTCAGCTTAATGAATAAGTAGGATGAAAAATTTTATAGATTGATCTGAATAGTAGAATTATTTTATTTTCTGTGCAATAATAACATGAAATATATATATAATTGTTAGGAAAAAAATTAGTTTTGTTCAAAAAGTTTAAATTGCTAAGAGATGAGATAGTTGTGTTGGATTAATAGATAAATACGTAGTTACTTAAATTTGAAGGTGTTTATTTTTATGAAATTACTGAATTGTTAAAACAAAAAAAATGTTTCGCTGTTAATGTTAGAACTTTCTTAGCTTATTTTCACTCCCGGGGAATGAAAATTTTTTTTATTATTTAATTGATATTGATACTCTCATAATTTGATCTGTTTGAAAAATAAATACTAAGTTTTTTCTTAAATTTTAAGATTGATTATTGTGTTTTTGTTAAGTTACATATTTTTAAATACATGATCTATCTTAGATTCACTACCATCAAGGTTCATGGGTTGTTTAGATAAAATTCACACTGCAATGTCTAGTTAAGATAGTTAGTTTTGAGGCAAATTGTTAACTTTGTTCTGCGGTGTCCTCTCAAAAGGCACTACTTAACATTAGGGAATTTCCTCCCTCCTTCCAGCATAGTAACGGGAACAAATTCGACGCGTATTTGAGAGGTCAAGGGTTCGAGTCCGCGCGAGAGCACCGCTTATTTTTCATTTACTCTTGCTTCAAAATAACCTAATGACTCTACAGTGGAGCCCGAACTAAAAGGTGCTGGGCAATAATTCGTCACCACCAGGATTTGGCGACTGGGTCGCCTAATTCTCAGTCGCCGTTTAAAAGGGGGAGTAAATAAGGTATTTTCTCTCTCCTTCTAGCATGCTTTCGGGGCCTAACGGTAGCACACTCAGCGCCTATTTTTTTCCTTTCTGTATATACTTATATATTATATACAAGGAATGTTTTACTATCACAACCATCCATAGCTTTATTCCAAACTTTCTTAGTTTTGCGGAATATACTGTTTAAATGCTAATTTATCCCTAAATGTAACCAATTCCTCATCGATTGTGGTATTCTTAGAGCAATATTATGCACATTTTAGAGTGTAAGTCCAAATTTTAAATACATTTCTAACCGGTGATAATATATCATGTGATCAGTTTTCCACCCAAACTCATCATAATGAAAATAAATATAGTCAGGTATTTTAGCGAAACTATTTTTAGACGTAGAATTATTAAAATTCAGGTTACCCCCAATTAATTTGTTATTGTTTCGTATAGTGCTTTGACTACCCCAGAAAGTATCAGGAGTCCAGAAACGCATAACGGCTCTTTTCTCTCAATATTTTCCTAGTTATAGTCATTACTATTTTCCCTTACTAACTGTCCACTTTAAAAGGTTCTCAGTGTTACATGTTTTCAGGACAAGTTCTAACGGAATGTACAGTATACATTATTTCTCATTGCGTAACACGTGGGGCCTTTTGTAATTGTCATTACATTCCGACTTGGTTAGCATATAAGGCATTTTCTCCCTCCTTTCTGTATGCCTTCATCGTGTAATGGTAGCACACTCCGCGTATTCAAGAGGTCTAGTTTTGAGTTTAGGCGAGGGCTCTGCACATTTTTCACATCGCGTGCTTCAAGAAAGACCTAATGATACTACAGTGGCGCCCAAACTAAAAAGTGATGGATAACGTTTCTTCACCACCAGGATTTGGAGATTGGGTCTCCTAATTCCCAGTCCCTCTTTAAAAGGGTAAGTATATAAGGTATTTTTTTCCTCCTTTTTGTATGCCTTCGTGGTGTAACGATAGCTTACTTGGCGCGTATTCGAGAGGTCCAGGTTCGAGTCCCGGCAAGGGCATTGCACAGTTTTCATGTTTCCTGTTTCAATAACGTAATGACTCTACAACCTTCCGAAAGTATGTCTTTTTCTATCCAAAGTATCTTTTTGTCTTCCAAAAGCATTGTGAAAATGCATACCATCTCATTTTGATTTAATAGGACAACGTTTATTTATGTTTTATTTTAAAATTAAAAATGACAAACACCGTGATTTATACAAAGGTTTCAAAACTGTATAAAAAAGTTTTGAGAATATTTTTTTTTAAATATACGTCTTTATTTCAAACATTTTACTTAAAATTTATAAAAATCAATAAAATAGTTTCTTTGTACTTAGACAAAAGTATTTTGTTCACTAACCATAGGTGGATTTGAATTAAAGAACAATCTGGGGGATGTAATCCAACACTATCACAATCATGTCTTCCGTTCATGGTTCTTGAAATTCCTTCTTCAATTAAGTATATCTATTTCTTGGGGCTATTCTGAACATCCTCTCTAAGCCAAGTATTTATAAAGCGTTAATGCATTTTATAATGGCTAAATAGATTTTTTCTCTCAAACACTTTTACAATAACTTTCCTTTTCATATTACATTATTTTAAATATTCATGCTAAAATCTGAGAAATCACAGAAGACTTTAATAGTAATCAATGGTTAAATTAGCAAAATCATTTAGAATTTACTTACATAATATGTTTGCTATATGAGATTAAAATGTTGAAAACATTAAGTAAAAAGGTAAATATTTTTAGAACTTTCTAATTACACAATAAGGGCACTTTATCCTCAGAGATGCAGTTGATTTATTGATCCTTCCATAGCATAAGAAAAGTTAATTATTTCCAATAGGGAAGAGTTTCAATAATGAAACAAATGTCAGAGACACGTTCAAGAAATTTAAAACTAGAGCACTGGATTTCTATGAAACGAAGTGTACTTCTATATTGTTGAGAGAAGAGTAGAGAGTCAAATAGCGTATATTTTAAATAATGAGAGGGAGTACTGATAGAATTACCGAGGTCTGAAATTTCAATACCAAATCCGATATATCATAGGCAACAAATTGTTACTTTAAATACAAGATTTGTGTATGGATTAAATACAATTACGTATAATTTGATCATTAAATCCTAACGCATAATAGCTTAATTAACATATTTAATACTCACTAATTATGGCTCGTTTCCGGAGTTTTGATCTGTATCAGCCAGAGTTGTCAGGAGGTTAAATAGAGTTCAGGAAACCTGCTTGACACTGTCACTGGTCTGCAGCAAAATGGCACAGTAAAGTAACTCTTTAAATCGGGAGGGTTAGTGCACCTAAAAGCAGATGTAAAGGCATATGTGGTATATATTCTCCAAGTAATGTAACTCACAGAAAAATTCCAGCAAAAATGTCATCAGGCACTTTCGATGAATGTTGAAGAACTTATGAAGTACTTACTTATTTATATGAAATAAGTTATATTATTAATAATGGGATTATTAAAAACGTTTTTAATTTTTAAATTGGATAACTGTCCCTTTTCCACGCATTGGCCATCAATCAAGTCTTTAAGTGATAAAAAATTTATTAGTTTAAATACCTTTGTGAATATTCCTAGCTTAGAACACTAGCAGCCATACTGTAAATCCATACATTTTCGATTAAAAAACAGACTATAAAATATGTTTCCAATTTTGATAATGTGAAAGCATTTGAGAAAGATCTCATGTTTCAGACGTTTTCTTCCAACAGAAAGGGTCTCTAATTTCTTAAACGACCTGATAATAGCTCCTGTTCTCTTCTCTAAATCTAAATCTGCATAATTCACTTTGATGCCTAAAGTTAGATAACTTTTAAAGCTGGGGTTCTCCTGAATCAGTTTAAGAGAATAGAAAAATTTGCCACTCTCCTACCATAATGAACATAACGCTTTATGGAAAGCGTTGCTCATTTAATTTTCTTAGATACTAATCATAAAAATCGCACTTAAGCGTTCCTAAAATATTAAATTAAGAAATTCGCGACCAGTTTCTAGTTGGGAGAGTGTACTAATATCTACGTTACGCGCTAAATTAAATTAATGTAAAGTAGTAACTGATGAATTCTAAAGCCAAAATAATTTTCTTAAGCTTTCAAGATGGTTATTTTTATTCGAGTTCTGTGCATCCTATCACGAGTGAGTTTCTTATCAATATAATTATCAAGCCTTCAAAATGCATTTATGTTAAACCTATTGCCAGAATGACTAATCGTAATCTTTTTCAATAAGCAAAATATTCTCCTCCTAGATAGATGGGTATGAAGGACTCTGCTGTCTTGTAAGAGTTCAGATTTCTTTAGTTCTAACTCAAGCTGCCATCTACTCATTCGCCATTCAAATAACAAATTTTCTTTGCTGATACATTTAAAATCATACAAAATAAAATATTTAAATATTTCTGAAATTTTTAAAACTTCAGTTACAATCTAACATCTCAAACAGCATTTACTGTTAAATAAATAAAATTAATACCTATTTTTAAAAATTAATAAATCTAAATTGTTTCTGTTTTAAAGTGAAAACTCAGCTCAAAACAAAAAGTCAATTTTCAAAATTCTGCCCTTCTTCCCCTTTTATTTCGTCCATAATCTCATGTAGGAAAATATTTCAAATTAAAAAAAAATTTAAAAATTTAATAGGTGCATTGGTGTATGGTAAAAGAGACTCCCAAATAAATGAAATTAGGAAAAGTTGCGCTTATCCATAGGCTTGCAACCTGTATCTTAATGTGAAGTTTCCTTGATTACATTAAAATTTACTTTTGCAGCGGACTAAAGTTATACATTTTGCAATAGATATATTACATGATTAAGGTAAAATAACACGCCGAACAAATATTAATTTAGTAGTCAAACAACAAAAATCAGCGTTATACTTGAAAATTTTCACAGGACTAGTTTCGATGGTTTAACCGAACCATCAACCTCGGCTGCCAAAGCGTAAATGGGGGAGATAGGATAAGATAAGAATGGCTGGACAGAAGTTAAGCTACTGGCGTCATCTATTGATGAAGCAAGAAAAGTAAAACTTAATTTCCTTAAAGGCTGAAGGTAAAGATGGACTGGATTTAGGATCGTTAACTAGAATAGAAAGATTTTTTTGAATGTGAAACGCCTCTAGAAAATCAAATTCACCAATGGAAGATGTTTATTTGTATAATTTTAGCATTTTTTCATTAAATTTTCAGATGCACAGAAAGCAATAATTAGGCATCTTTTTGCCCATAATGTGGAATTCAACAATAAGCCTTTGAAACAAAATCTGAATGCGAGAGAAAGAGCTACAATGTGCGAAATTCATGCTAACCCGGACATTATCATTTCAAAGGCCGAAAAAGGTGGCCAGATAATCGTCATGGACAAGAACAGTTACATCGATGGTGTCACTAAACTCTTAAACGAAGGAACATATAATCTGATTCCTAAAGACCCTTCACCTTCGGGCCTCTCAAAAATAAAAACTGCAATTAAATCTTCACAAATCCTTTCGCCCAACTTAAAAGAGCCGCTTTTCCCATCTGTTGCGAATTTTGCCAGATAATATGCTCTTCCCAAAATTCAAAAAAGTGATATTCATTTCCGCCCTTTTGTATCAAATTTAGGCACTGCCTCGTACCCTTTAGCTAAATATTTAGTTTCTAGATTTTGAACTACATTTACACCATCAAAAATTCAATAGAGTTTGTAAAAAAAGGTAAAAGCATTTCTGCTAAAAATTTACTCATGGTTTCTTTTGGTTAAGATCATATTCAGTAACGTTCCAGTGGAGGGTGCATTAAGATGACTAGAAACAGACTTCGTGAACATCATTTCTCCTGCTTCGAAATTGATGAGATAATTTCTTTTACTCAACTCTGTTTGAAACAAACGCATTTTGTTTTCCAAAATAAGTATTACAACCAAACTGAGTGATTAGCCACGGGCCGACTAAACAAAAGTTAACTTTATTTTATTCCTTTTTTCCCGTGCACTTCAAGTTTGCTCCTCCAGATTGGTTGTTGATGAAGAATTAAATTATTTAAAAGCAGTAGCTACTGACAGGGGCTTTCACCCAACATTATTAACCAAGCAGTTAAAAAATTCTCATCTCAACACACCAAAAGGCACACTCTTGTTTAAGGAGATTATAAGAATTCTGTTGTCACTCCTTTCTTTCCATCAATTAGCTATAAAATTACACGTTTTTACAGAAATTTAACTTTCGGGTCGTTTATTCTCTAATCAATGAAATTCCGAGTTTCATAATTAAGGACCCCATTCCAGATATGAATTCCTGGGGTATTTACAGAATTATTTGCCAGTGTGGCTTAATTTAGATTGGTCAAACTAAGAAAGCCTTAAAATTTCGCGTTTAGGAACATGAGGCATATGTAAGCAAAAAGGGAACACAGAAGTCCTCGGTTGGCCAGCATTGTTGATCCGAAAATCCCACTTTCCATTTTTCTACAGCCAAAATTATTCAAGAAACATCTTCCATAGGTGAATTAGATTTCCTAGAAGCGTTTCATATTTAAAAAAATCTTTCTGTTCTAGTTAACAACCCTAATTCCAATCCTTCTTTACCTTCAGCCTTTAAGAAAATTATATTTTAGTTTTCTTGTTTTATCAATAGAAGGTGCCAGTAGCATAACTCTTGTCCAGCCATTCTTCTCTTATCTTAGCTTATTACTATATCTTATCTCGTTCATTTACGCTTTGGCAGCTGAGGCTGATGGTTCGGTAAAACCATCGAAACTACTCATGTGAAAATTTGCAAATATAACACTAATTTTTGTTGTTTGATTTCTAAATTAGTATTATATAATGTTATAAATGCATTTTACTTTTTACACTGGTATGAAATAATGCTTCACATCTGTGGTGTGAAGTTAAACTGAGCATTTGAACTTTTAAAGACTAGCCACAGAATTATCGGAATTGGTTGGCAAGTTACCAGCCTTAGTCAGTACAGAAGCCAGCTAAGCCAAAATCAAATAAATGGTTATTTATCTCCCGTAGTGATTTACAAACTAAGCTGCTAACACAGCTAAAACGATTAACTTATACTTCACACAAAATTATAAGCTGATGTATTTGCTCTAATTGCTTTGGTGCAAATTATCTGCAAGAACCTAAATTCAGATCTACAACAAAGTGGGGTGAAAGCTCTAATAGTCTCTATGGTTAAGATTAACTACTTGCTTACAAATTATGCTGCATATCATTCAACTTGCATAATTTTAGTTTTTAGGTGATTAAGAGATTCACTTTATTTCTCTGATAGAATAAGCGCTTTTAAACAGAAGAAAAATGAAAAGAAGTAGTACTAGACAGATACTTGAGAAGCAATACTAGACAGTTTAACTACGAATTGAATAAACAAATAATTAACTGAAACTTTAAAGTATTTATTTACACACAGAAATTTTAATTTCTTCCAACATGAGAGCCAAATTGAGACGTAGGTTTACTTACCTTTCAAACTCTAAAATCTTAAGGTTATGCCTGAATTAAAAAGTTCAGTACTCACCAAGGATGTCTTCAGTTCCTCATTTGTAATCTACAAGAGCAGCAGCTATCAGAATTTAAGCAGCGCGCCCAGCAACTCACTTAGCATGTTCACCGTATCAATACAAAAGAGGAGATAAAGCAACTATACCGGGGGAAAGCTAGCCTGAAAGCAGAGAGAAAGACACTAGTAGCATGCGTACTCGAAGTAATATTATTTGCAGAAGCACTTTACCTGAAAGATAGTAGGTACTGCAAATATTTTAAACACATGTTAATGTATGAAATGGTTAAGCATTACCTATTCACATTTTAAGTTCCTTACTACCTTGGGATGCAAAAGTGAGTTTACGCACTTACTAACCATTTGAATACCAAAACCATTTTAATACATGCATTAATAAATTTAGAACTCACCATAGACGGCTTGCTTCCACCGGTTTTTTAATCTTTAACAGCTATCAGAATGTAGGCAATATGCATGACAACCTACTTTGCACGGTCACTTGACCAGCATATTAGAAGCTGGTAAGGCATCTATACCGGGGGATAGCTAACCTGAAAGCAAATGGAAATGTGAAATTCGTGAGAATCCTTCAACTAGAGCAATTGTCAAAAATAATTTTGAGCAAAAACAATTATTATTTTAAAGAATTAACTGACAAAAATAATTTGGTACAAAAACATTAATTAATTTAAAGAAATGTTATAATAGGAAGTAATAAATTGAATTATGAATAATTTAATTATTGCAAATTTTATTTTGAAATTTAACTTCTTTGTTTACACTTTAAGATCAGTACATTTTTAAAACTAGTATATTCAGTAACATCTTCAAAAAAGTACGGTAAATGCAGTTTTCATTAAGTATCGATCAATATAATCACCATACACCAATATTTCTCTCAAGCTATTACATTTGACTATCACTGCCTTCGAGAGTCCTGGTAGTTGATTCTTTTTGCTTCAACGAGAAACGTTTGTCTGAATTCTGCCGTTCGAGTCTATCTGAATAGGATTTGCTTGGGAATCAGCGCCAAAGAACATCTATGTCACATACGGCTGCATACCTATTCTTTGTCAGCACGCCGACGCTTACTACAACAGACGCTTAGATAAATAATGAATGAGGCTAATGCGTCGTATGCTGCTTGATTCTTTGTTCATGTATCACATGTATATAGTTTTACTGTATTAAATTTCACAAAAATAATTAGACGTCATCATTTATAATCTATTAATTGCTGAATTACTAAGCATAATTTATCAAGCAGCCCTAACTTGGGTATAATTTTTGAAGAGTAGATAGTCTCCGAAAGATAAATCACGAGGTAAACTCTGTTACCTTTATTATCCTTTGCTAACAATTGTGTAATAATATAGAATAGGATAAGTTTCCTTTAGCTTCGTTTTACCGGCGTTAAGGCATTTTAGGGCAAAGGAAAACGTGCAGTGTTGTAAAAAAATGGCAGGTTATTCAAACAAAAAAATAGATTGAGACTTATTATTGTAAGGTATTGCACCACAAAATAATAATGCAATATTTCACTAAACTATATTATCAATATGAACTTGATACAAGCTTAGATTATTTAGCACATGGCATTACATGTCAGATGATCCATATTCTAAAGATGCAACATGTATATTTTGTATGTTGTCCAACATAGTGATTAAAAGGATTACGAATTAGTAAGATACATCAAAAGTGTATTTTTTGTAAATACGTTTCATTATGCCAGTAGAATAACATGAATATGATACATTAGTGAAAACAGAACATTAGTCACAGCTCATATTAAAGTAAAATAAATTATATGACGCACCATGAATTCCAAGAAAGCAGGGCAGGAAATTAGTCTTTCTCGACACAAAGGAAAAACCCCGTTGTTGCTTTTATGACTTATATCACTTGTTTGAAAGTAACATCAACACAAGCCCATAAAATTCACCCTGGCAAGGAGTGCAAAATTGCGCCTGTTGTTGGCAAGAGCTTTGAGTACCATATAGGTGACAGTACAACTTTGCTCAGTGCCGACCCCAATTTTGATGGACAGTATCCCGACGGGACGGGTCATAGTGTCTCCCATACCTTTTCCTCGACCATCAATCTCTCGAGAGGACTTTCAGTTTTCCCCATACTTAGAGTGACCCCCATGCTGCACAGATATTATACATTTACAAACATCCATGCCTTCTCCGGGATTCGAATCCGGGCGTTTCGGTAGGTAGTCAGCGACGCTAATCAATAGCCCGGTTGGGGGGCGGAAAAAATCCTTTTTTTTTTTTTTTTTTAAGATTGCAAAAATTCGGATTTTGCTATTTTTTGACAAATAGCACTCAAGCATTAATAAAGTCTTTAATATTATGTGAAAATGCACGCACTTTCGGAAAATTAATAAAAATTACAAATGTAGGCGATAAATCTAAACTTTTATATGCCTGTTTTGGAGACAAAATATATAACACATAATAAGATATAAAAATGATACAAATACACCGGCTGTCTTCTTGAAACACAAAACTGTGGCTAATTGTAACTTGTAAGGATTTATATTTATTTTGACTAACCAGTTAAGTTTATGCTTTCTTTTCTATAAGCCTTCCTTCACCTGATTGTCAATGCCAGAATACGTAAATTTGGTATGTAAATTATGTAGGTATGTAAATTTCGCATGAAGGAATACAATTTCTAGCAGAAGGAGAAAAGGGTTTAAATTCTGAGCTCTAGAAGCGAGAGTGAGAAAGTACTGCACCTCTGTAGCGTTAGTTTCTGATTTTGTATTTATTGTTGGTGAAACAGGCGTAACTGCTATTTATTCTGCTGCCACTGCACTTCGACGCGGTTTTAGGTAAGAGGACCTAAAACCGTGCCCTGGGAAAATTCTACTGTTTTGTTAATACCTTTGAACTTTAATTTTAGTTCTTGTTAGCTGAGTTACCGCCTGAGGTAGGCGTAGTTTGTTAGCGTCAAGTCAACGCATTGGGAATTTTAAAGAATCTAATAAAGGGCTCTTTTAACCCTTTTCCTGTCTGGTTCCTGCACTTACTTCAACAGTCACTCTGAAAGTTTAGCAACTAGACACCACAAACTGAATAATAAAGATTTCAGCATTAAATTAAAGGCCTGGCTAACATCAGTGATTCCGAAAGGCCTGTTCGACCTAAAGTGATCCCAACCTAAATGTACTACTTTCGAGAGTGAATCGACTTGATAATATAAGGTTTCTCTTCCTTTCCAAAATTAACAGCCGCTTTTTCTCTTCCATAAAGAGAATAATTCTCTATTAGGCTACAGACGACTGAATTGCTGTAATATCTGCTAAAATAAATCTCTCTTAAGACCGGAGGTAAGAAGTTTACAGATATTTGGTCGTCCCGCCAGTAGGCCTCCAGCATGAAGCCTTCTACTCACAGTAGTATAACATGATATCAGCCTTTCAGCAGCAGGCATCAAGGAAAGATTTTAGTTGTATCGGTCCTGTTTCTTTGTTCTCGTAAGTTCGGATACTGTCCTTCAGTGTTTGCTATACTTTAATCACTTTCCTCGGGCACCCTTTCTCAGATGCGATTCCGACCTCAGAAATCTGAATAGAAGAAATGTTTTCCAAAGTGTGTGGAAGTAGAATGGCTAACATGTAACCATTTTGTCATGCCTGTGTGACTTTGCTTTGCTTGCAGTCTGCTAATAGGCCACCGCTTCATTTTGTAAGATATATGAAAGCCTAAAGAAATTTTAACATATTAGGTCTCTCAGATTTCTTATCCCTCAGACACAGAGAAAACTGTATTCTAATTCTGAAACTTACACTTTTCTTTGGTATTGACTAATGGCGCAAACCGGTCTCAGCGCTACTATTTCGGATATCGTACTTTTGATGGGCATCGGTTGTGCAAGTTTTACATTGTTACTAATATATGTTGCACAGTTGCTAATATGTAAAAATTTCCCGAATTGCATTCAAAGCGTTCTGAGTTGCAAAGATTTAAGCAGAATATTTACTATATGCATGTATCAGAGGCTATAAAAGGTAGAAAGCTAAATAACGCTTCCTTTCACATATTTAATTAGTTAAGAAAGCAGGTAAACTATAACTACGAGGTAGGAATAAGAAGCATTAAAGTACAAAGAAGCCGTCCAAATCCTCTAAGTGAAGTTTATTCAAATATGCAGAGCATACGGAGGCTATATGCCTAAGAGGAAAGATGTCTTCGTGGAGGATTTCTTAAAGAAACATCGTCATATTCAAGTTTCACGGGAGAATAATCACAAAAACCAACATACAGTCAACTCATCCACTTGGATTCAAACCCAGGGCGAACTAACCTTATTCAACTATGTTTAACCACTTATCCACTGGCAAGGCAAGCACTTCAAAGGAAATGTGTTTAAGAGAGAGGATAATATGGATCTTTGCTTTATTCAAATCTGATGATTTCTTTTTTTCTTCTTTCAGTCTGTATCCAGTGCTACCGGTGATGTATCATGCACGTTTTGTTAAGAATTTGATATCATCTGTAAGTTCAGAAATATCTATTGGACTGCGCGAAAATATAATAGCTGGAAAACGTGTGCAGAAATTCTCAATACTTAATTCACTTTAAGCTGAAATTTAAAGACTAGTTTAAAACATAACAGATAGCTTTCGGTATTTCTAAAGTTAAAGCTATTAACTATTTTTTTGTTCAGCTTACTTTTAAAAAGTATTGAACTTTTTTCATGACGGATTGAACAATTTCATATAAGATGTATCATCACTCTTCCTTAGCAATAATTTGTTTTTGAATAGCTGAAAATATATATGTTGCTCCACTTTCTTATCAAAACAAATACTGCGAAAAGTACATTTCCATTTCTGAATGTTTTCATTTATTCCATTGAATTGGAAAAAGTATATCCACTGCTGGTTTTCATCTAATATTAAGAATAATGCCTTCAAAATATATTAAGTATCTTAAAATATTGAAATCATAAACTGAGGTTTATGCGAAAGTAAAATTTCTCTGAGGAACTTTCTTTTATCTAAGCGATATTAGACAGTTTACAGAATCGTATTCGAAGCGTTTTGAACTCAAAAATATTTAATCATGACTTTGATCATTAAAACATATCGGAGCACTTAGAAAACTGAGTTCTCATCTCGTTTATTGGTTCAAAAGTAGTTGCACATATTTACCTAAATTATATCTTTGTGGAAAATCTCTGGTTACCACAGCATCCACTTCCTAAATTCTTAAGTCTAACGATTTAGCATGTTGGTTTGGTCGCAGTAGCAATACCAGAGTAAGCCTTGGTTCAAGCCATAAGAGCATCAGTAGATATGGTTACCAGGTTACAGAAGAAAATGTCACCAAATGTGATCTTTAAGTTTGTCAGTATCAAACAATAATTCGTAGCCTGCTATCTGAAAATATTTTAGAACAGTTCTGAGCTGTTACTGCAAATGGACAAAGGGCCAATTATTTATTACCAGAAAAAAACCTTTTTCTAATTACGAAAATTTCGGAATTTTCATTTTAGTAATAAAATTGTTTACAACTTAGAATAATTCACGTATTAGCTCTGAAAGGGTAAACGTTAAGAAACCAACATTGTGAGATAAATCAATTTATTAAGCTATTCAATGTAAATGGGCGATTTGTGTAACATATTTGCGAAACGGTGTAAACTTATTGAATGACCAGTCACATTTGTTGAAATATTAAAGTTATTCCTGTTATGATGCCCTAAAGCTTGTTTTTTGTAAGATGAAAATAAAACGTTCTCTGGAGGGATCATGGCGTTAAAGCAATCGGACCAAAGTGAAACAATTTTTTATGAGTATACATTTTTCACTAAGTTATAAAGACTAAATTATAAAACGAAAATATTTTTGTTCATTTTTCTCAAGTATCTACCAAAATATTGCTTTTTCATTTAAGAGAAAAGGAACTGAAAATAGGTTATCACGTTTTTCATTCGATGCTATAAAAAATATTTTGTTTACTCTAGTCCAGACCAAAACAGAAAGCAAGTCAAAATTGGTTCACGTTTCAAATATACGTAAATATTTATGTAATAAAAGACGTTTAAGACATGTTTTTTTGTGAAAAAAATGCGTAGGTTAACTCTTTTACTCAGAACCAGACTGCTTATCTGTTGAAAAAAAAAAGAAAAATAGCAAAGAATACATCAAAATACAAGTATTAGAAAATCAGTTTCTGCGAAAGATTGGAAACATGCAATCAAACCTTTTTTTATGGAAAATGAGTATAGAATATGTGATATAAGGAAATGGTTTCGAAATCTTGTGAAAGTATGTAAACACTTTTTCATTAATATCATTGTTGTTTTCCTTTCGGAAATTATTTTCGTTTGATATATTTATAAAATTGCTATGTTCAACTTGAAATGTTTACCAAGTAAACAATATGTAGTCTTTGAAAGTATTTGAATGCTTTCTTTTCTGTAGAAGTTTTAAAGAAAAATGGTGTACATCCGTACAATAGTGCAGAACTCCTTAAATACGTTTATCTTGTCTTGAAGTAAATTACGCAATTATATTTGAATTGCTTAGTGTACTTCAAAATACATAATTAATTTTATTTTTAATAATAAATCTAACTCATGTATTTTAACGAAAACACCTTATATTAAAGAAAACCGAATTAATTAAACAGGGATTAGCAAAAACGTTTATGATCTCTAGCACTTTCATTGTTTCACATATCCTTTTTAATAGGACAAGGTCTTTAATATTTTTTTCAAAATCTTGAGGCTTTGTTCAGACTATTTTATTGTTAAAAATATAATTTAAATGCACATTTTCTTTTACTAAAAGGGAATTTTTATCCGGGGCAGTGCCTTAAAACTTTCATCACAGAATGCAGCTTTACATTTCACTTGTTTAAAAAACGAAATCTTTAGTCTCTTCATAATAAAACATGGTCTAATTAGGAAATAGAATTTGAATTCTTTAAACTGCGAATAACAATTTTTTTGCTTTTTTATATTAATTTTTATTTGATGAAAATGTTATTTGAATTTTTATATGACTATAGTATTTTACTTTTTTTTATTTTTCTAGCGTTCTCAGGAAATTACTTTTCTTTGTCTTTAGCATTTCTATTAATCTGTTTTGCTGGTCATACTCTGATGCCATTCATAATTTCAAATAAAAATAATTATTGGCTGCTATGTTAAATTTTTGTAATATTTCAGCCGATATATATAATAAATCAATTATTATTTATTTAAACTGAAAATACATAAATTTCAGAAAGACTGGCATCAGAGTTCTAGTTCAGAAATTAGGACATCACTTTAGGAAAGCAGGGTTTTGAGAGAATTTTGAGTATTTTGTCTTTTTGGGTGAATCTGAAATATTTCTTCACTTAGCATTAACTTTTTTCAAGGCCTGCCTGAACAGATAAGTTAAAGTTTTATAAATTTGTAGCATGATAATCGCTTACCTGTAACTGAATTAGAAAAAAATCATTATTTCTCTTGCAATATTTTAAATAGGACATATGTCAATTAACTTCATTTGTTCTTTTTATTTAAGTACGCTGAAACAAGTTTATGACTCTTGTCATTGTTTCTCCTTTCCATTTCTAAGTAAAATAGTTTACTAGTGCATAGTTTCTCACGTTATGTTGTGCCTACTCATTAAGCTGGCTGGTTAACTCCTGATATTCAGCTAATGACATACAAACCAAGAATTCAAATTAAGACTTTTTTGGCTTGGTTTATTTATGACAAAGCATGCAAAGACTATCTGCCCAATGGAAGGGATGCCTTCGTGGAGAACTTTCTAAGGGAACCTGGATCCTATACATGTTATACATGGAAAAAACTACGAAAGCGTTCAGCCAGGCAGGCCATTCATCTAGAACCGAACCCAGGATGGAACTACCAGTGTTCAGCTGGTGGGACCGAACGGAAATGATTTAAATATTAATAAATATATTTCGTAATCCAAAATATTAAAAGTAGATTCTCTGTTTTGGATGCTATATTCAATTTAATGGCTTTCATAATTAAATTATCTTAAATAATAATTAATCTTAAATAAAAATTTCATAAATAAATTTACCTGCTCAGTCATTTGTATTAAGAATTGCATGCCGTTTTCATATTCTGTTACCATGATATAGTGCTACCATTCAGAGAATTCTTCACTTTTACGTCATGGTGATAGGGATTCGAATACAGCTTTTTTTCTGTAAACGTCCATTTGCATGGATTCAAATTTAAAATGTGTAAGCCAATTTGTAACTTGTTAGCTTACAGAGCGTGAGACTGATCTCATACATATAAATTTTAATTATTTCTATTTTTGGGCGCTATATTGGAATTGCTGATATTCCTGTCGAAGAAATTTCTTAAATGCATGTCAAAAACAACATAGTTTAATCACACAAGACACAGATATAATTTTCCTAAGTGGTGAAAAATAATTTAACGTAAACTTCCTTATGCTGTTTTGCCGTTAAATAGGATGAAATTTTTTACTCTCTACTACCTTTAGATCGGATGAAATGTGCAATTTATATTACCAGATGATCAAATTTTAGAGATTGCGTTCTAGTTTCAAATATAATCTGAATTTTAAAAAGTTGTACTAATTTTTCAACATGTCCTGGCTCATGAGCAAGCAGCAAGGGAGATGTTCAGATTTTCCCTTTAACTCTGCGTTTTCTCTATGACTATATTTAAAAAGAAATAACTAGTATTGCCTTGTCTAGAAATGATGTAATCATGCCAAAACTAATTACACGTTGGATATAACATATTTGAAGCAAATTTTAAAGTTCTTTAGCAAAGTGTATTTAACAGCAATTTTCAACTAAGTTTCCTTTGTTTCAAAATTAAAAGAAAAATGGTCAGTTCATTATTTATATTTGGCGGCTAAAAACATTTAATCAGGTATATTTTGATATTCTTAGTCTTTAAATTACGCTGGCAGAACGTTTATTGCCCACTTCACATGAATAGTGTTACCGTTACAAGAGATGTAAACTCTTTAATGTATCTTTCAATTTATAAAGGAATTGCTTAATAAACTGATTTATTTAAAAACAACAATCGATCTTATTAGTAATCTATACCTTTATTTTATTTTTGATAGTAAATAAAACTGATTTCATTTAAAATATGTCCAACTGATCTATGTTTTGAAAATTTGCACCCTAATAGTTAACACTGAAAATGTTTTTAATACCATATATTTCGTAATTTGGTGCAAAATATTCGTTTTATTCTTTATTATTATCATCATTTTTAGTTTTACTAAGTGCGGTTTTTAACCTTTTTTAACTCTTAAATCCTCGAATCATAAAGACAGACAGACAACTCATCGACTTGTCTTACGTTTAAAGTACTGTAATTACAAACCCAGACAAAAGTTTAAATTGAAACAGTTCAATAATTCATCAGTTTATAAAATCTAGTTTTCTTAGGGAGCATATACTATAAACTTTAAAAAAGACTATTGAAGAATTATCTTCTATCCTTGTGAAACAAAACAAAAGTCAGAAGAAAGGTGTATAATACCCTTTTATTCGAACACAAAATTAAGAATTCCTCAGCTTGAGTTTAAACAAGCCAAGCACTTCTGGCTTGACAGAAATACGAAACGTTCAACAAGTTTAAATGTGGTAGATTAGCCAAACGGTTTATTAATGCTTCGAAAAGGCTCTGATTTGTAGAAAAACCGGCGAGACAAGCCAAATGAATAGAAACATACAATGCCACAGAATCAATGCGCTAATATTCAAGGCAAAACGTGGCCTGGAGTAGGCAGACACGCTCTAAAATTCACTTCCGAAACTCTTGTTTAAATAGCACTTCTTTCTACCTCAATCTGAATAAACGCTCGTTATCTCATTTACATTCTGGCATGAAAAGCATGGGTGAAAGCAAAATAATAGCGACCCAAAAGCCACTAATTGCGAGAAACGTAGAATAAGATTTCAGTCAAATTCAAATATTTAATACAAAGTAACACACTCTCGCTAAGCTTCGGTTCGCCACTTAGTACTTCACGAGGAAATTACGGCTATTGATGCTACAGCCTGTAAAACAATTCGGTTGCAGAGAGATGAAACAAATTAACAGATCAGATATAACTACCAAAATCTTTTCCACAAACTATGCGCTTTCACGCATTAACAAGTTTGTCTCCTTGTAGGACTGAACGACAATATAAAAGTAAAGGCAAAATAATGAGAAAAATGTGTTAGGAACATGAAGCTCTGGAACTGTACTAAAATCCAAGCAAACATATGTTTAGCCGATGAAAGTTAGAAAAACTGCATAAAAAAACTCTCCCCGTCTTTGTCTCCATGCCACTATAGCAGCATTTTTTACAAAGCTTATTTTTGGAGAGCATAATTCGGATAGCATTGTCAAATTTTCTAATTATAAATATGCGTTTATTATTTTTCACCTTAGGAACAGCAAAGCTTCTACAGTCGTTGTCACTTTCATATTTGCTCCACCTCGTTCTGAAGTGTAGAATAACAAGTTTGTTGTTTCCAAAGTCAAATCAAATACACAAAACTAGAGTTAAGATAAGTACGTATATAAAACAGAATTTGAGGAAAGTTTTAAAACTTGTCAATTAAAATACATTAAAGTAAATATTTTAGTTAATTGGTTAAAACTTTTATTATTGAGGCTTTACTAAATTAAAATATATTAAATAAATGGTTCATAAATACGAAGTAAAAAAACGGTGCATGTTGTATGTATTGTAAAAACTATAGAAGTTACATATTTGGGGAGCTTTTCAAGTGCGAATGTCTCCTGATTGCAACGTTTAATACTAATTAATTCAAATGATAAGATTTTAAGCTTATACATATTATAGAAAATTTTCATCATGAAAGTATTTACTTGAATGCACATTTTTTTCAAATGTACATCAAAAAAGTCATGTACAAAAATTTTACATGTAGATAATATGCTCCCTTTATATGCACCAAATCCATTTTAAAATATGTATTGAAAATCTGGTATTTTTATTTCAGTTTCTCTAAGGTCTTGACATTAAACTTTATGCTCGCATTTTTCAATTAACATGTGTCACTGCAAAGACAATTTTCGCACTAGTTGATATGGGCTAATTAATTTAGTAAAGCATTAGAGAGATATCCGTCCACAAGGAGGGCTAACTTCCTGGAAAATATAATTCTCATACGACCTCGACTAGAATACTATTACTGGATCTAATATCTTAAATTTCTTTACATAGTTGTAGGGATATATATTTATTTTAAATAACCAGTTAAATTTAATTTTAAGTTACTTTCCTATAAGCCTTCATTCCCCTAATTGTCAGTGCCAGAATATTTAAATTTGGTAGCGCGCCTAAGAAATGCAAATTCTACCAGTAGGAGAAAAGGCTTAAATATCTAGGTAGAGAGTCGGGGGAGACTCTGTGCGTGTTTGTAACGCAAACTTCGGCTTAGTAGTTTAAATATCGACGTTCGACTTAGTAGTTATTGCTGGTTAGACGTGGCTTTACAGCTATATTACCTTGCTGCCACTAGACTCATCTACGCGCTGTAGGATACAGGATTGTATGAGTCCTGTAGTTTAATTCTACTCGTTGTTAATATTTTCAATTCTTGAGTTTTGATTCTACTGTTTCAGTTACCGCCCAAGCTTAGGCGAAGTATGTTAGCGTCAAGTTGACGCATTCTAAATAATTTAAAGAGTTTAATAAAGAGCAGTTTGAACATTTCTTCGGTGCAATCACTATTTCTCAAGATTCTACACAACAGATAGACAGCAGAACCTTACATCTGGCGAACGAACATCCTACTCGGATCCAATGGCCAATAGTCAGAACGGACAATCATTCTTACAAGAGACAGCAGTCGCAGACCCGATGGTGACAAGCTCATTGGATGGATTTGGCTTTTGTAATACAGACGATGAGAGCAGCAATCAAGCCAGCAGTAGTGTTCGACGGTAAAACCTCGGTCACTTCATTTCTGGAATCGTTTGAGACGCAATTTCAGTTATATCCAGTACTCGAGAGAAAAAAAGTAGCTATCGTTTCCAGCGCCCTCCGAGGACAGGCGGAGTATTGGTGGAAAGGGACTGGAAAATTCTTACTTGGGGAAGTCGGAAGCCTCACCTACAATTTTGAATATTTCAAAGCGGCACTCCTAAATGCCTTCCCGATCGTGAAGTATCTTGCGAAACTTGAGGCCGAACTGTACAGCTTTTATCAACGGAAAGTTGAACATTTATCCGAGTTTATCCTGCGTAAAGTCAAACTAGTGAATATGCTATAGGGAAGGAAGTCCGATAACGAATTAATTGAAATTATATTATCAAGATTATTACCCGCAGTTCAAGACTTCGTGGAGCTGAGAAACCCGTAAACGCTGCAGGAGATTTTCGAATTAGCCGTAAAGTTCCAGAATAGGCGGAAAGCGGAAAATTC
This sequence comes from Stegodyphus mimosarum, assembly GCA_000611955.2. Classification (NCBI taxonomy): domain Eukaryota; kingdom Metazoa; phylum Arthropoda; class Arachnida; order Araneae; family Eresidae; genus Stegodyphus; species Stegodyphus mimosarum. The sequence goes on from KK113189.1 coordinate 1,142,041, forward strand.
GAGATTTCCTACCCAGGGTTACTATCAGCAGTTTTCCCGACAGTCAGCCACACAAAGAAACAGTTACAACGGAGGAAAAGGCTTTCTAACTACGCCGTCAAGGAGCAAGAATGAAAACGGTAAAGCCAAAGGTCGCCAGCGTACCCAGCAAACATCAAGAGGAAAAAGGAATTTAAACGAATAGAGGGGTCTGAAAAATTGAGAATTCAGACCCCCTGCGCATCGCAAAATCCCTCTACGTTGTATGTAAATACCGTGGTAGTCAAAAATTCCCAACTACCAGTCATCCAGGTTCTTTTGAACGACGTACCCGTAGAAGCACTCGTGGATACCGGCGCGGAAGGAAATTTTTTAAGACAAAAATTCTACTATAGAAATTTTCGAAGAATATGACTGTTTAAAAATGGTAGCACAGAAATTGTTGCCGCACAAGGGAAAGTTTGCGAATGTTTCGGAAAGCTATCGCTGAAAGTTCAGGTAAAAAACGAAGTTTTGAAAGTTCTATTTTTTGTTATTAAAAATTTGCAAAACAATGCAATTTTAGGTACAGAGTCCCTCAGGGCGGCTAACGCCACAATAAACTTTTCAGAAACTTCTGTTTTCTTGGATATGGTGCCAAAGGTGGTGGAAGACGTAAATATTCCAGATATCGATTTCCAGCATCTGAAACAAGATCAAAGAGCCAAGCTGCAAGAACTCGCAAGTAGATTTAATACGTTATTTTCTGAGAAGCGAGGGATTACACAACTTGTTACCCATGCAGCAAAACTAAAATCAAGCGAACCTTGGTAAAGCAAAACCTTATCGGCATGATAAGGAGAAAGAAGTAATAATAGGACATCATATAGAACAAATGTAAAGGAATAAAATAATTATTCCCATCAATAGTGAATATGCTAGCCCAGAAGTGCTACGCAGAAAGAGAAATAACTTGCCCCTTCGGATTCAAAAGCTTATCGTTTTGGATCGATTACAGAGCACTTAATAGCCTGACTAAGTTCCCTATTTACCCTTTACCGGTAATAGAACAAATAATATGGAAAATTAGGTCTACAAATTATAAACCAATTCTTGATCTTACTTCAGGCTAATTTTAAATAGCCATTAAACCAGAAGATGTGAATAAAACAGCGTTTATTACAAAATCGGGCACTTATGCATTTTTAGGCATGCCGTTTGGGCTTTGCGGGGCCCCGTCAAAGTTTGAACGCGCTTTTGACATACTTTTACGTCCCGTCCTGGAAAAATCCACTCTCATTTATCTCGATGACATTATCATAACTAGTGACACTATTGAACAACACGTGGAAGATCTCCTCGGAGTTTTTTCATTATTAAAATAAGGAGGTTTGTATGACATACAGGATTATATGAGGCCTGTAGTTTAGTTCTACTACTTGTTGCTATTTTTAATTCTTGAGTTTTTCTTAATGCCGCAACATGTAAATTCGCAACTAAGGAATTGCGATATTTAGGATACAAAATTTCAGCTAAGGTTATCGAAATTGAGGATTCTAAAATAAAAGCAATTAAAAATTATCCTCGGCCAAATACTGCAAAACAACTTTCATCTTTTATTGGCATCATCTTTCATCTTTTATCTTTTATCATATTATCGTTCGATTATCCAAAATTTTGCAGATATTGTTGAACCTTTGTTGGTTTTAAACGAAAGAAATCCAAATTTGCATGGAGGCAAATACCGCTTTCGAAAAATTGAAAACAGCTCTAATTAATGCCCCACTGTTAAAATTCCCGGAAGGAGACGAGAACTTGGAGATCGCAGCGGATGCTTCAGATTACGCCGTGGGTGCAGTATTAACTCAAAAAGGGCATCCCTTGTCATTTTTAGCAAATTCATAGCTCAGTTTCAAAGGAACTACTCAGCGAAAGAAAGAGAAACGTTATCAGTGTTAATGGCAGTTCAGAAGTTAAGGGTCTACTTTGAAAAACCACAGTTACAATTTATTCTGATCATGCGGCCTCAGACAGATTATATTCTGGAAAGACTTTAACTCCTAAGTTAATTAGATAGGCCTTAAAGTTACAAGAAAACAACTTAATAATTAAGCACACTCCCGGAAAGGAAAATACAGTGGCCAACGACTTGTAAAGAATTAAACTGGATGGAAATGGGGATCAAATAAAATGTGCTATGGTAACTTCTAAAGTTTAAGATTCCCGAGAACAATTATAGCTGAATTGCCGAAAGATCCAGAATTCGGTAATATCTATGTTTATTCAAAGGATCCAGATAATTTTGAACATGAAAATCTCTCTGCAATTAGAAATAGGGCCCGAAATTAGGAGATCGTTGATACTTTGTTGTTCTATACTAAATCAAAAAATGAAAACCACGAACTGAAACCAGACATTCTCGCCACAATACGGATGAGTATTTTCCAGGAACTTCCTGACAGCCCCACAGCCGTCATTTAGGGGTGAGGACAACTGTGTGTAGAGTTTTCCTCAACTACAGAAGATGGTGACAGCGTATGTCAGGTCCTGTAAGTTATGTCAGTTAATTAACGACGTTTATTATATCCCGGCCGGGTATCTAAATAGTATTCGCGCGACCTTTCCTAACAAGATCCTTAGAATAGACTTTCTTGGCCCTTTTCACCAAAGTGAGTTAAATAAAAACCGATATTTTTTGGTGATTACAGACCATTTTTCTAAGTGGATAGAAATAAATCCTTTAAAGCGAGCGTCAGTTAAAATAGTCGCAGATGGGTTCTTACATAAGTATATTTTAAAATACGGTGCGCCGTTAACGTAATAAGCGATAATGGTAGGCAATTTGTTAGTCAAATTTTTGAGAACCTGTGTAAAGGGCTTGACATACGGCATATGAAAATGGTCCCGTACAGTCCACAAGCAAACATCGTGGAACGATTTAATAAAAACACTGTTAACATAATTAGAAGTTACATTAAAATTAACGCTGGGATGGCTGCGTTGATGAGAACTGCCAAGCATGATACAACGGATAAAACGCTGGCTGAACTATTTCTGGGTAGGAAGATTTTGACTCCTTTAAACAAACTTCTCTTTGTCCAAGAGCGAGAACAAGAACTTAAACAGGGAAATATTCAAAAGCTGATCAATGAAGCTTTGAAAAGGGAAGATGTAGCAAGAGAGCGACAGAAAGTTTATTACGACAATAAACTCTGTGAATCAGATTTTAAAGTGGGAGATAAGGTGTTCAAAAGAAAATTCACTTTGTCTAGTGCACCTGAAAACGTCGTATCAAAATTCGCCCATAAATTTGACGGGCCTTATGTAGTACAGCAGATCGTTGGAGCTGTGATCTACTTAAAAACAGAATCGGGAGAAAGAATAAAGGCTAGTCCGGATCAATTGAAAAAAATACTATGATCGTAAAGATTTCGATGTCTTACATGATTTCTTCCAGGCTTTCGAATTAGAAGAGGTGGCTTCCCCAGGGCAATTCTGACCCCACCACAACTTCGACCACCAGCGAAAAAGCAAAGAACTAAAGAAACTACAAGTTCCCAAATCAGCAGAAGAATTCCGGAGAAAAGAATCCTTTAACGTGTGGAAGATCTAACGAAGAAAAATTCAAGGGTGAAAGAAACGTCCTGCCTAGAAACAGGCACCAAGATACGTCAAGCAGGTGGCGGACTGAAAGATGCCTACAAATAAGACCACCCGTCGATAAAATGAAGAAGAGGCCTGCCGACGTTGAAGGCACAGAGCAAAAATCGAAACAACCTAGAGTTTACAGGCGTCTTCGAATACCTATGTGCAAAGAACCAGTTTGCAGTAAAATAAGAGGAAAAGACAAGACATGCCGCCAGTGCATCCTAAAAAACCACTCATCAGGGGTGAAAAAAGAAAAAGCCAATTCCCACCAACGGACAGGAAGCAGAGACGTTAAGACTCATACATGAACCAGTTAGCTTGGACACAATTCTGCGATAAACGAATGGCCGAATTCCAAGCTTAAAAAACAGAGATAAGTGAATTTTTCTATAAATCTTTTCTGTTGCATGAAAATGTTTTAAGTACGAAGTTACGTGATAGAAGCTATTTCCTCGATTGAGGATTAAAGTTATTTCAGATTTATTTGGCGAAAGCACAAAGTATAGTGTGTTATGGAAAAAGAACTAGTAATTCGGTTTTGTTTGTTGAAAGACTATTTATGTTAATGTGCGAAACAATCCGGCCTGATACAAGCAGCTTCGTATTAACATATGTTAATGAAAATTCATTTTAGTTTCGCACTTTTGGCGAAGAAAAGGATTCATTCAAGCAAAATTTTAATTTTATTCTTTATTGTCTTAAAAGTATTTGTTTGTAAAATGCTGAAATATCTCTCGTGTTAAAGTAAATGATACTTTTAATGAAAGTTTAAAGCTCAAAAGAACAGATATAATATGCATTTAGTACTAAAACTTTAAGAAAAGTTAATTCATTTAAAGTTTAATGTAGTCGATTGAGTCCCTCAAAAGAAATTTTAGTTAAATCAAAAAATGCGATTTTGAGCGAAAGCTTGCATGCGTTTAAGATGAATGTAGAAAATATTTGGTACGCATGTGTTTTGTAAGGCTTTCCACCGACACTCTAGTTAATTTTCATATTTATTAGCTCATGGAGAATTTAGAAATGAATTTAGGGTGTGTCTAAGAAGGCTGTTATATGCTAACAGTCGATGTGTGTTTAGCTGGAGCTTTTGTCCAGTATAACATAGTACACTTGCGTTTTCACACCACACGTTGTGGAGAGCCAAAAGGAGTTTAAAGTTTAAAATTTAAGCATGAATGTGAATTGAATAATGGTGGCATGAAAAACCGTAATGTTCGGAAAAGCTAAGAAAGCTACGCTAAATGCAAAATGGTTAGAGACTTTATAAATGATTGTATTGTGAATTTAAGGTGTTATTTAGAATCACGTATTCATATGTATTCCTTCCAGGTTACTGGAAGGAGAAGACTGAAACTCAATTGAAAGATGACGAAGGATGTCCAGCAGAATTATGATGACAAAATTTTCTTCTGTGATAATTTAAATTTTAGCATTTTGAATGTAAACGGAGTTTAGATCTTGTTAGGTGTAGAATTTATCAGTTTGTAACAGGTCTTTAAGGACCTTAACGTTAAGTCTGTTAAATTCCGGCATGGACAAATGTATGGATTTTTATTTATTTTAAATAATCAGTTAAATTTAGTTTTAAGTTACTTTGCCTTCCTTCCCGTAATTGTCAGAGCCAGGATATTTAAATTCGGTAGCGCTCCTAAGAAATGCAAATTCTACCAGTGGGAGAAAAAGTTTAAATATCGACGTTCCAGTAGGCAAAGTTAGAGAGAGTTTAGGAAATCTCTGTGTGTGCTTATACGCAAGTTTCCGCTCAGCAGTTATTGCTGGTTAGACGTGGCTTTGCAGCTATTACCTTGTTGCCGGTAGACTCATCTACGCGCTGTAGGATACAGGATTGTATGAGCCCTGTAGTTGAATTCTACTACTTGTTAGTATTTTTAATTCTTGAGTTTTTATTCTACTGTTTCAGTTACCGCCCAAGGAGAGGCGTAGTATGTTAGCGTCAAGTTGAGGCATTGCAAATAATTTAAAGAGTTTAATAAAGGGCAGTTTGAACCCTTCTTCGGTGTAATCACTATTTCTCAAGATTCTACAGAACAGATAGACAGCAGAACCTTACATAGTATTCATAAAATTTTCAAAGACTCTGTATTTAAATGATAAAAATATGTTATTTAGGAAATAAAGGATGCTATATTTTGTGTAGTTTAGCATATTTTAGTTTAAAATACATATCTACAGAAAAAAATACTATGCATGATATAAAACAAAATTTCAAGTTATGGCTTAATGGCTTAGGAAACAGTATGCATTAAATAACATTAGATATTTAATAAAAATGCTTTTATAGTTTAAAATACAAAAAAGATGTTACTGTTTGGGTTTTACATTTTTCTTCCATTTGCATTCTTAGTGCAAAATGTTAACATATTCCATATACACTTATAATTTGACTGCCACTGCTTACTGAAACCTGCACAAAGTAATTTTTCGAGCATATTAGAACGTAGTTAGAAATGCATATAGTAGCTGCTAGCAAATTTTAAAAATGATAGGAAGTCTTTTGTTTCAAATTTATAAACTTCAGCTAAAGGTGCTAAACTACTAAGACTAATTTGCATTTCGAATTAAAGTAGTAGATTGATGAGCACCAAGATTAGCATTTAAATTTCTCTTCACCTTATCTTTGCATCTTAAATATGATCAGCTGGGAATCAGACAAGTCAATTCACACCGCATTTCGCACATTCTACACACAGTACCTTATTTGATCTTCTAAAACAATGATATCCTTCTGTTTTCGTATTCAAAATATCAGCACGCTAGAGACCTCATTGGATTTCAAATTAAGGTCAGTATTGAACGGAAAGACTGCATAAAGAGCTCTTTTCCTTCTGGAACTTAAGTCGATCGGAACGTGTTGGACCAAAGGCACATTTGAAGTTAAGAAAACCCTAAGTAGCACAGTACGTAATCTATCCCACACTGTTTCTTAAACGTACTTAGAACCTAAATTTTCTACTCGGCAGGTTTCATTAATTCAATCGTTTATCATTAATTTGTAAGTTATGCTGATTTTAAATTATCTAAGGTTTTAAATAACCAATTTGTCAAAAACGTAGGCTGAGGATTTAAAAAGATTTAGGATACGTTTTCTGCTGTGTAACGATCTTTTTATTTTCATTAATATTCATCAAAAGACCATTTGTAGTTTTACTTTATTTTACAATATACAGTTATACATATTTCCTGCCATTTGGGACTACGTTTTTGGCAAATATTATGAGCAGTTAGAGTGTCTGTTACATTTATTACCATATGAGCTGGCATTATCATCAAAAATGCTCTATTTTTTAGAACAAGGAATGTGCTTTTGCAGAAATTAATTGTTAAAACATTAAGACGATTAAAATAAGCCATGTTATAAAGTCACCATTCCATTTCAGGCAAATGTTTTTAACTTTAAGAAAAGCGCGCTTTCGTATCTTATATAACAGCACAATTTCTTAAAATGTGCCTTTACGCCCTATATAAGAATATGCAGATTAATTCTTAAAATAAAAAATAAATACGATCAAATACTTTCTGAGCAATTAATCGTAAAATCACATTTCTAGTAAAGGCGCTATTCAAATTAAGAATGTTTACAGCATTTTTGATCACGTGATGCCTTTCAGTTAAAATGTAAGGTAGATATTTTTGTAAACCTACCCAAGCAAAGCTGAAATTATCAACCCTTTCATTATCCTACTAAAGGTTTAACAAGAGTTGGAGCCTGTTGTTCGCTAAGTATGCCCGAAATAATTGTGAAATTTACATAACATAATTAAATAACTTCATAAACACAAAAGGCAAAAAATAGATCTACGATGCGATAAAAATTTTCCAATTTTAAAGCTCATATAAATGGGACTCTGAAGCCAGTAGTTATGTATGTAGTATATTTGCTTTATGTGAAAGTAATTTTTTAGAAATTCTCATTCGAAAACTTACTTAAGTAAAACTTTTTGTGTATGGTCTTAAAAAATTCTAATTGTTTTCAGTTTATGGCTATTCTGCACACTCTCATGTCTGCCGTAGTTGATGATTTTAAATTCAATGCCGTTAGAGGAGAGATCACATTCCTCATCAGTAAATGTTCCACCTAACTGCATGATTTGGAGAGACAAAATGCTTATGTTCTCATGTTACATCAGTGTGTGAGTCTGTTATATTGCTAGTTGCACATAGCTTGATTAAATGAATTTATTTTCCAATGGCGGGACAAACCGTCCATAGACGTTGGCCACTGCATAGGGCGAAAGCGATTATCATTTTGTTATGGAGGCATTTAATAGGTGGCCACCTTTGTCTCCTATGGGGGGGACAAATTAAGTCCATGCTCTCCCCGGGACTCGAACCCTGGCCATTCGAACCGGCAATCAGAATCAGTAACCACTTTTCCATCTTGTCGACGTAAGTGAAATTTACGAAGCATATATTACAAGCAGTCAAGTTTTGCTTTTGTAACAGGTGTCCCAAATTATGTAATTACTTCCATCTAACCTTTATCCTAACACATTTGATTGCAATGACCTAGAGAAAAAAGCAACTAATGTCCGCAAATTTTGTCAAAATTTGATAACTGCCTAACTGCATGAATATTATCGTGGTTTTACTTATGTTTGATGTAAGTGCCAATCAGTTACCGTTTTAAAGATCTTCACGAGAAAAAAAAAGTGTTGCCATAATTAACTCAACCTAAAATATACCATTTTTTGTTCAAAACACAGCAGTTCCGCATAAAATTATCATTCCACTCATTCAGTTGCACATATTGGGGAAATCCCTAATTAAAAAAATAAATTAGGTACATTAGTGAAAGAATTTTTTCTTGATAAGCCTCAACTGTAAGTTATCAGCTTTCCTCTGAAAGTCTTTGTGTATCACTAATAGGTAATATTTCATATATACTTAAAATCTTTTACCGCAAGAAATTTTTTTTTGCATTTGTAACGGATTGATTGACTGTATGTTGTAATTGTTTTTTTTCAGTGGATTAAATCTATTGAATTGCATATATCCATACTAAGTAAAGATCTCATTAACTTAGAAAGAGACTTAATATGTTGTTTTTGCTTGGAACGATGCTATCTTTCGTAAAATACGAATTTGCAAGTGTAGCTGATAACATATCATTACTTTTTTTACCTCAAGATGTTACGTTTCTGAATAATGAGATGTCTTTACCTCTGCAAATACTTTTTTTGAATGGTTAACATTTATTCATTTTATATTTGCTAAAAATGTATTTTCCATAGAATTTTATGCGTATCATATCGGAAGATCATATTTACCATTTAATGCTCAGTTTCTTTTTATGCATTTCATAGGTTCGTAATGGAATCAATAGACAACCAGAACCGAGAATAGCTTTATAAAATTTACTTTCCCAAAAGAAACACTTTGCATTTCTGTAACTTTCCATTAAAGTACTCGCACAGCTCTTCTCAGTAGGACTGAGCTCAGCCAGAAGTTAAAACTTCAAACTAATGAGAACATTAAACGGAACTCAGTGCAAAGCGCATATAAAGAGCGAAGTTCGCATGGAGCTCTCTCAGTAGTTCGAAGTCAACGCTGAACTAAAATTGAGGGCTGATTCTCTCTTCGATCTTACATAGTTTTCCCCCGGCCACCGAGAAATTTCCACTACCTTCGATTTCTCGAAATAGCTGGAAGGCATATACAGCTATAGTTACATGTAGGACCGGATACAGTTACAGTTACATATACAGATTAGACTAACTTCAATTAGACAAATATCTGACCAAAATGTATATTTTTGCTGATTTCTACCCAAATCTGAGAACAAAAATTAGTTGCCAAAACCCTCGCCACATTGGTATTATCTTGGCGAGATAGCCATTTACCTCAGTGCGAAATGGACCTGCCCCTGTAATCTTATTTTTCCGGGGCAGCTTCGCACTTTTGCGTTATTTTATGTTATGCTATACGAAAAAAACTAAAATTTTACAAGTAATATCTCTAAAATTATTTACATATATTCAAAGTTCGTAACAATATGTAATCAAGAGATTAATATTAGTAATTTTCAAAGTCGCACAGTATGCTGCGAAATTAATTAAATAATCGAGTGATAATAGTTAAATAAATACTCGTAACAAAATGGCTAACAGTAAGAACGTAAATCAAAACTGAAACAAACAAAAAAATCATAATAAAATAAAAAATAGTTGAAAATTCTTTGTTCTAAATTTCTGGGCTTCTTCCTAAGAGAAATCACAGAATTTTCAACTCCTTGTTGTTTTATTGTGTAGTTTTGTTTTTGTATCGATTTTGATTTATATTCTTCCTGCTAATCTGTGTACCAGCAGTATTTGATTTAATTATTATGTAGTGATTATATATATATATATATATATTGTCTATGATCATGTTCCATTTAGGCATATCCTCTCCTATTTGCAACCCAGGAAAATGTCTCTTTGGATTGCTAGACCGTCGAAAAGCCGAGCGGATAAATAAGTCAATGCACTGAAGTTTGATCTCTGGTGAAACGCGCTCTAAAGCGTGGATGTTTAAGTGACTTTAACCTACTTAAGATAAGCACTTGGCAAGTTTTTCTTAAAGCATCATTTGCAAAGCAAGGCTTTAAAATAAAACACAATTGCTGTTATCAATTTATTTTAAACCCTCTATCCCTGTGATCAGAAAACGAAAATACAGCCTTTCTGAGTTTACCCTAATTCAGTATTTGCAATTCCAGTTATGTGTGGCTTAGCATGGTCAGTATTTTTAGATAAAGAACATAACCATTTTAGATTACAAAACTCACCTCAAGAGGAGAACAGGCTCTGATACTATCAAATACAACACCTAAATGCTCTATTTACTCTCTTGTTAAGTAATTCCGACCATAAGTCTAAACAAATGATCGTGCCTAACATTTTACAGTTTACGCACAACTTCTGGAGGGAAGCGTGATTTTTATTAGTCTGCTATACCTTTAAACTTTGCTTGGTCGTCTGAAGCCCAATAATATAAGTTTTTCATTGCTATGTAACATTTTGAGCTTTTGGCTGAATCTTCAAAATCTTTATCAGAAAGAGAGATAAGGCATCCTGAAAGTAAAATGTATGATGCAGTACATTTTGTTATTACTTCATTCAATATCGGTTATTTTTTACTGTTTTGTATCTAGCGATTCGGTTTTACTGATTTGATGTACATTTGGTGAATATAGCGTTGTATTAATCATTCTGTATTATCCCCGGTAACACGTATCGGCAGCAAGTCTTAAAATGTATTAGCCTGTAGATGCGGGGGGTCACACTCTTGTATATGCAAAAAGGATTTGTAGTACTTGTAAGAATTTGCACTACATTGCCTAATAAAATGTATATTAGTGTAACAAATTTAATCAATTGTTTTTACTAATAGAGCTGTACATAGCCTTTTAACATTTCCATTCGTCATTTCTGTTAACGGTTACATTTTGAGCGGCTGTTTATCTCAATGTAATAGAAGGCAAAAGCCAGTCTAGTTCATCTGTTTTGGAATGTGTTCCGATCAAACAATGTGGGAAGTTCTTAACACTCCTATGAAAATTCTAGTTTGATTTACTGATGCTCTTAAACTCCGGCTGGAGATCGTATGCAGAACCTTGTCTTCATTTTGTTACCAGCTGCTAGCCGACTTCAGCTCATTTCTACTTGATTTTGAGTGCTTTGGCCTGGCTTTGGTAAGCTGACTCCATCCCAGCATTACAAATGTGGTTGTTATTAGTTATCACTACTATTAATTTCATTTTGTGAAAATCAAAAATGTAATTCAGAGTGAAAAACTTCTGAGGAATACAGTCACGGCAGCTACTGAAATGGTGGTTAACGAAAAGAAAAACAACATTTATATACAGGTTATTTAAGATTCATTAAACTATGATCTGCTGCTTCTTAAGCATTGCAATTAAAGATATGATGGTGACATTGTAACTGCTTGAGTTAAAGACATAACGGCTCTTTGCCTAACCAGTTACAATATACGTAGACGAGAGCTGTTTTACTATAATGATTAAATGAAAAATGAAAATTGTAATTTTCATCGATTAATATTAACTAAGAATTCAGTTGCTTTCAATTTATTTAAGCCACGCACGCGATGTTTTCGCTGTCATTAATCTTTAAGCTTATTTCTGTATGAATAGATTAAATCACGCATGCATTTGCCGCATTTTTTGTCTCCGTGTAAAATAAAATTGGCTTAGAAATAGAAGCAATCTATTGAAGAAAAAAAATTGTCCTTTCACAGAAACTTTTATTGTAAATAGTCTTCTGAAAGGTGTGAAATTCAAATCCTTAAAACTGCCTTTGAATTTTATTTTCTGAAATTTCAAAATCTTTTATAAATTAATTTCAGTAAAGAGATATAAAAAGGATTATGGAGTCTTTATGCGTCCTTTTTGCTTTTGCTTGCAAGCCTTTGCATTTACCGCAGGAACAAAGGAATTATACTAAATTTATTTATTTCTTCTAAAATATTCATATTTACAGCGACAGCTGTCCGGCTTTATTAATAGTAAGGTTTGCTCTTACATACGATGCGAGAGTACATTTTAAATAAATATTCTCTTCTACAACATGCGAATGAATATCTTGCTTTGAAAGTCAAAATATTGATATAGTGCAGAATGACGATTTCATATGATTATTTTATCACCTTAGTTTTTTACATTTAATTTATTTTCATAAACAATGTTATTCGACCTCTTCACTATTAATAATATGATACAAATGCTTCCTATACGAAAACTCCGTAATTCTGGTTAACATCGCTGTGAAATAAGAGATGATTAATAAAACGGACGTAAAATTTTTTTCTCCTTTTATAATTGCAAGAAAAAGAAAGATATTGAAGCGACATGATAATAAAGAAAATTTTGCCGAATGAGTTCAGTATATTACGTTGCAGGCACCAATATTTATGTTGCAAGAAAAGGAAGTAAGAAAGCTAGAATTTAGTGGCAGAGGACTAATAACCTCTTAAAAATTGGAAATATTTTGGTTGCATTCAAGCGACCTACCTGCAAAGTAAGTGCATTCTTTCCGACGATCAAATGATCGGCCTCATTAAATTCGATTATTAACTTTGCAGTAATTTTCACGTGGTCAAAAAGAATAAAGGAAAATAAATTATCAATGTGGAATTCCTAAATTTGTTTCATGTGTCTGAAGTATTTCGTGACTTCAGTTCTGTATACAAAATATAGGTTTCTGCGGACTTCAAGTTATGCTTCATGCAGTGTAAATAGTTTGTTTAACACTGTACATTATGAATTTCACTACTGATTTAAGTTAATAATATTGTAGAGTTAGTCTTCTTAGGTAACATAAAATTAGATGAAAACTCTAACAGACAATCTGTGAATTATCACTTTGACGTGTAAGTACCACAGAGACAGGGAAAGTCTGTGAAGGATCCTTTTATTAATTCAAGTGAAGTTAACATTCGGCATCAACTCATGCTTACAGAAGCCAAAATATGGCTTAAATTAAATGTAATGGACGAAGTAAAATTAATAAAATAAAGTTTACCCTAATGGCTTCATAATTTAACTAGCGCGCAAGATGCGCTCTGTTCTAAGTTGGTTTAAACAAGCCTAACGGTAAGAATAATTCAATGTCGCAGAATGTTAATTGCGAGATAATCAAATTTAGCAACGCGGCCTTCAAGCAGGCAGAACAAGATATGAATTTACCCTCTTTTTTTTCCATTAGCGTTCACCCTAGCTGGTTTAGGCTTGGCCACTACTAAAGCCGGAAGTCATGGCCACTTTATTGTTGAAGTACTTAATAGTAACATCTTATGAAGGGACGGGTAATTACAACCATGCTTTCTGCGGGATTCGAACACAAGCCCTTCGGTATCATAGTAGGCTAGCTTAACCACTATGCTATCTGGGCGGCGAATTTACCCTCTAAAACCTTCCCTTAATAACCCTTTCTATCTCGTTTGAACGTCACGCGAGTTAGAAATTTACATTCCGGCAGGGAAACAGAAAGGAAATCGAGAGGAAAGCATATTACTAAAAAATAACTGCTTAGAAACTTAAATTATACCTTATAATATATATAGAAATATATATGCGTTTATTGTTCGTTGCAAAGAAAGCTAAAATTAAATTAATTAGATAGTTAGAATTCTTTTAAAAAGCATCTCTTGACATAAAATTAGTGAAGGGTAACGAATGGCTAAAATTGTATCATTTTAGCACGAAGGAGATATAGTGAACACTGTCACTGTCACAATTGCTAAAAGTAATTCACTAAAAAAGGGTAATGTTATTTATCACAATTTTAACAACTTAATTATCTTATGTATAGCATAATTCATACCCACAATAGTCACAATCATTCACAATACAACTATTAATTTTATTGTTAAAACACTCAAAAATTATATTGGAGAACAAGAAGAAATGTCATTTATTTGTGAATTATGTAATTAGTGTTAAGAGTATGGAAATTTTGTAACACATCCCAGTACTTCACCTAAGAAATAAAGATATATAGGCATTTTAGAAATCACTCACATTATGTTAGTTTATTCAACTTAGTATTATTGTCGATAATTTACTATGCCCATGTTCTAAGTGTTTAGCAGTAATTCTTCATTTCCTGCCCTACTGTAGCACATTCTGTCTTTGACATATTATATACAAAAGTATTACTCTTTGGGAAAGAACAAGTTATAGCTTATATTAATCACATAGCATTATTACATACCATTATCTATCTTATATTAATTATATTTGTAAGTTCCTAACTAACATGCGAAACAAACATAAAGCAAAAAATGAAAATAGTTTGTTCGAAATAGTAATATACAATGTGTTTAAATTTTCAACGTCCATTTTTAAGTTTCTAGGTATATTATATATTATTAAAATTACGTGTTGATAATTGCAGTTGGTTCATAATTGACAAGTTTTCTTTATCCTTCTTTTGTGGCCAAAATCTTTAATAGTTAAAAACAATATTTCTCTTTAAAAGAAAAATTCTTTTTAAAGAATTTTGGGAAGATTTTACACAGGATACATATATGTAGTAATCAATAACAAGTTTATTTTTTATGTGTAACTAAAATTGTAAACAAAACAATTAAGTATTTTAATCTGCCTCAAGATTTTCATTTCAGTTTAATTTATATTCAGGTTTAGAAAAAAAAATACTAAACCTAAAGGCAGTGCTACAGTACAGAGAAGACATCTATGATTATTGCGACGCAAGGGTGCTTTTCCCTGCAATTAATGTGACAGTTAATGATTAAAATATGAAATGAAAATTCAGCAGCTCTCAAAAGGCAGAGAGCGACATTTCAAATATGCCATTTCTATTTCTAAGAAAAAGTTTCAAATGGCGAATTTTCAGGGCTTCTGGTATTTTAACGGAAAGACAGAAACTGAAATGACTTTAATGCAATATAGTTAGGGAACATTTTTAATTAACCGACTCTTTTTAATCCAATATGCGAGACCACCCACTTCTTCAATAACATTAATAAACTGGTTATGTTATTATTAAAATAGGCTTTACATAAAGCCATTTTATATTTCGTCCCAAGCTGGGTTGTTAGAACAGGATAAGCAGGCTGTGTGAGATTTTACTTTTCTCCTTTGTATGTAAGGTAAATTTTTCATTTCCCTATAGGATGTCCTTTACGAAGATATTCTTCATAAGGTAGATAACTTTTGAGTGCTTTAATATCAAAACTTAACCAAGCAGTCTAATTAATATATACTGAGCATTAGTCATTCTGTACATAATAAAATTAATCTACCCTTTTAAGAATTGGGGAAAAAGTTCTCTTATGTATAAAACTCCGTAAAACAGATACAACGATCATGCAACGTTAGAAGTATGTTTTATTAATTATGATGAGGGCATAAACGTTAATAAGAGTTTGATGAAGAATGCATGCCATTTTCAGATCTCATTGTTTGTTTCGAGTAATGAATTCTGTTAAAATTGGAATGAAAATTTGAGAAACCTTAAACATACTATGCCAACAAATCTCAGAATTAACAATTTGCCAGATCGCCTAGATTATGAAAGCGGTGGTAACGTAGCATAACATAAAGTGACACAAGAAAAGAAAAGTGAAAGCCTGGAAATTTCTATAGTCAACAATAAAATTTTCAACAGTTAAGTCGTCATTGCAGTTGAAATTAGAAGGTAACATAAACTGTAATTCTTCCCTAAAATACAACTGAAGAATGCTCAAGAAAGCACAGTTCTGAGACCCTTTATTTTTTTCAAATCGTGGATCAATGATGAGGGTTTATCTCCATTATGAGATTCATTCGTTTCCAGCTGGACTCTTCTGATTCCATCACTATAATGTACTTTACAAATCTACCAATACATTAATTCAAGAGTGAATTATTACACTTCATTTGGCGAACTGCAATAAATTCAAACAACAGAAAGTTTTGTTTCTTGTAATTTATGAATATTATCTAATTATTAGTACTGTTTTCTGCTCTGAATGCTATAAAAGTTACATGTAATTTTTATTAAATCTCAGTGGTTTTCAACGACATGAGCGATAAAGGCAGACCTTCAAAGAAGACAGCCTTAAAAAGGCTGTAAGGAATTACGTTTTTAAATACTGTTAACGCTTATGAAATAAAAATTAAATATATCATCATGTTACTGCAACATTTCGGATGCAGAGAGAAAAAAAGCCCTTATATATTAAAGGATCATTCAAATGAAAATAATGGTACCCTATCCTTCTACAAAACGTCGTATGACCTAGAAGTGGAGAAGCGAGTAATAAATACGCAGGTACTTAGCATGCGATTAAAATTTGTTAAAATTACTCTCCTTTTCGAGTCATCTTTAAAGCTGCTATTTTTTATTTGCAATTCTGCAGTAAGAACGGAAACATATTTTTTGAAATATATTTTAAATAACATATACCTTTTTGCTAATTATTTTCTGTGTTCTCCTTTTCTTCATTGTGCTTTCATCAGAATGAAAATTAGCCCGAATTTAAATAACGAGGGAATCTTCAGTTTAGCGAGAGAGCCCTGGCATTCCACTAGTAAAGCTGTTTACCCTGAGACGCTTATTTATAGCAACCTGGCATATACGATACTGTTGTATTTGTTACCATAGGTTTGTTAGCCTCGTTAGTAGTGAGCTATTTAGTCGTTGCAAGTTAGATTTTATTATATTTTTTGGACAGTTGAGCTGGAGAGCGCTCTGGCGGCGGTCCGAGGGTCTTAAACACTTCTTCCCTACCGATCTCTCGAAAGACCTCTTGTCTAGCCGCGTATTCTGAGTCCTCCTTTGCCGCACACAATACTATACTAACATTCATGCCTTCTCCGGGATTCGATCATGGGTCTGTCTCTACTGTAGTCAGGGTCACTAACCACTATACCGACTGGGCGACACTTACTGAAGACAGCAATGTCTCCTTGCTCCGAAAGAATTCTTTTGTAATGCTTCGTCCAAACAAGTTTTCATTTTCAAAGCACCATTTTTGCATTATTCATGAGGAACAATGGGAGTTTCTTTCACCATCTGAAGATGTCATTTGAATGCTTCAGATCTCTATTTTGAAAAATCGAAAGGGAGGAGGAAATCGTGCATTCTCTCGCGACATTTCGGGCATTACTCTGTTTTAACTGCACAACTGCAAAAACGCTTGGTTTTTAAAGAATTAAATTTTTAATTACCCGCTGAAATGAAGTTCGAACTTTTAACTATCAGTAGAGCATAACTTCAGGTCTACGGAAACTGTTAGCCAGTTTTGTTTGACATCATCCTGAATGTTCATCGACTCGATGCTTGAAATTGATTGGGAAGCCTTTTGTAACGTTACAAAGTACACTAGAGGTACTTTCTCAAGGGAGAAAAATCCTTTCATTATAAGAAAAATTTTTTCGTATTCACGTTATACATGCGGAAAACTACAAAAACTCCCAGTTAGCCAGCATGTTCTTCGGTATTTGACACCGGCTTGAAATGCTTGTACTCAGCTCTCACTATTTAGCTACTAGCGGGTTGGACTGGATATTTCCTAAACCTGTTATCTAAGTCAACATTTTGAGGTAGCAAGTGGTGTTTCAAAATCCTAGCCGACAGTATTTTCATGTTGTGCTTTATATTAGTATTACTAAATGAATGTTTGCTAGAGCTTGCCTGGTACAATCCAACATCGAATTATAAAAGGTAAAATGAAATACCCATTATCTAAAAACTTAAGAATAGGAAACGTCTACTTTTATATTACTATTAGTATTATTATGTAATGAGCATTTATTTTACACAACATAGAAAATACAATAATGAAAGACATGTTTATGCAGCTTAAGTCAAAAATCAGGAAATTTAAAACTAACTATTCTGAAAATCTCTGTTAATTGAAAATATTTTGCTTGACTAATTGAATTAAACTGATTTATGCACAAAAATAATAATTCTATTTCTTTTACTGTTTGAATGATAAAAAGACCATATAAAAATTTGATAGAATAAAAATAAAAAATAACGCAATTTGATCGCATAAAAATAACGTCGACTGTCAGTATAAACATGGAAAATTAGCAAACTTTCATTTAAATTAAAATCATTTCCTAATTGTTTAATGAATTAAGTGCTTGAATACGTCAAATTAACTTCCTAGATTTAATTTGAAATAGGATATTATATATATATATATATACATATATATGTAAATTAGGAAAGATTTAAATCAATTTACAAGAAATGGGAGCTCTAAAGCGAAAGCTTTATTCCAAACGAATGAATATATGTGTTTTTAATTTAGAGCTCCCATTTCTTGAAAATTTAATTAAATAAGTCCTAATTGATGACATACTGTATATTAAAAGTAGTAGAAATTCAATTATTCCTCAATAATTTAATAAAATTCTAAAGAAATTTCAGGATTTACTCTATTGATTTAATTTCTACTTTAAGGTATCAGAACACGTAAACTTTCGTACTTCAAACATTAGTAAATGCACTGTGTCAGGGGAAAGTACAAAAGGTTTTGAGCGAATTTGTTTTAGATATGCATACTTTTACGCCTTATCAACATTATTGTGAAATTTTGAGATACTAACAATATTACATTGATACCTAAAGGATTCCTCCTGGAATTATTTCAAACTGATTCCCCTAAACCACTTAATTTTTTTTATCGTTTTATTCCGTATAAGTTTTTACATTCATTAGTTTACTGATTTAAGTCCATTGTAGATACTCACTTCGTTTCAATGCATCTCCATACTTTTCTTCATAATTCTAAATTAGCGTTTTTTCTAGAATTTCAGCCACTGCTTCTCGAAAGGCCTCTCTGCTTAGTCATATCTTGTGCAATCTTGTGAGTTATTTTAGCTAATACACGTATTTAAATTGCATAATTTTTCATTGAGAACTCTTTTATAAATTTCAGTAATTAATAAAAAGTTTTAAAAATATATTAGAAAGATGATGAATATATCAGATGGAGAATCCAAACATTTTCGGATCTCAGTTATAATTAAACATTTAAAACTAATTATTTATCTCTACCGAAAGAGGAAAGATATAAAAACAAGTTATTTTTCCGAAAACTAATTGAATCTTGAACTCATGCTAAAACGAGTATTTTCAAATTTTCTTTTTTTTTCTTTTTTTCCCCTCTATTAAGAAAAATGTTAAATCCTAATAGGTTTCAGATTTATCTTTTCCCTTTTGCAAAATATGAAATAAAATTAACACAGCATTTCTTGTCATATTTTTAATCAAGTCATATTGCTATTTCTTCTTTCTAAATTTACAATCAAACTTTTACAAAATGATTTTTTTGTATAAGGAATTCATTTTGATTTTTTAGTAATCTCTGAGATAAAGTTTCTTTAAATATATGAGAAAATAGATACATTTTCATACACTGAAAAGATTATTGTCAAGAAAAAAAATATCTAGATTAAAAAAAAATCTATTACTATTATTACTAGGGAATATCAAACAGGTAATAAAAATGTGAATATTTTGAACGAAATAAATCAGCGTTTAATTGAAAACTTCAGAAGAAACAGCATTATAAGCATTATTACGCAGAAGACATTTATTTTGAGAAAGATTAATTGCTTGACGAAACCACTGAAAGGCAACTTTTGCAATGCTATGCCGAAACATTAATGAGAATGCTGCACAATCCGCCGCAGAAGGCGACCAGTTTTGCACCCGCGAGGACGGGTAAGAGTTCTGATCACACCGAAGGGCGGATCCTAGGGTCCACCCCTCCTCTCTTACCAGCGAACCTCTCGAGAGGACTTTCGGCTGGCCACTTTGTAGGTGCCCCATGGCACACGTATACCTAAAAGCACCCAAACCTTCTCTGGGATTCGAATCCAGGTCCAACGATATGTCAACTAGCACCACTAACTACTCTACCAACCAAGTGAATGATTTAAAGTTGTTAAGATATTGATTTTTTATAAACTTTTAAGTCCTTTTTTCTCTTCAATTTTCTCTTGAGCAGCTTTTCATTTTTTAAGACATATGGAAGTAAAGAATCATTAAATCAGGAAAATATTTCAAAGACGTGGATCTGCGAATTCGCTACTGAATTTATGAAGAAGATAAGGACTGGATGGAAATCATATTACGATTCCCATTACATCAATAAACCTTCAACTAAACACAGATGTTTCGCATAAAGTCCGACTTTAATCAGTCCTGTTTCACCGTATACCAGTTTAGCAACTTTTTAAGAATGATTGGCGGAAAAAAATATGGTCTCATTGCTAATCCGCAGAATTTATTTATATGAGTGGCTCAGTATACTTAATTAAATCATACTACACAATAACTCCTCATTGTGTACGAAGCCTAACTGTGTCGATTAAGAAGTACTGTATCCTCGAATCACATGGAGGACACTGCTGCGTGTGTACGGGTTCTGACACCGAAATGTGTTGCTTGCGTACGGGTTCGTAATGGGTTGAATGCCCAAGTCGTTAAAAGTTATCAAAATTTATTCTTTTTACAAGAAATAAAAACAAATGCTGGAATATTTACTCATAGGTATTCGCACAATATCTCACAGCAGTTATATTTTGAACTACTAGAACGTTAAACAGAACTCAATTCATAACAGATTAAGCTAATTCCATCTCACCGCGAATTCGCTACAATCAATAACAGCACTAAGTAAACAACTACAGTCCACGTAACTACAGCAACTGAGCTAAAATATTTTAATCCGGCTTTTATAAGCGTTTTTAATGACGAACGAGATCATTCAGGTGTTTTCTCGATTTTTCTGGATAGCAAAAACAATTACGAGATATCTATTTATTAAATGTTAAATGCACGAGCTCTTGTATTTTTTTACTTTTCCGGGGTAGTTTTCCCTTAAATTTTGTCACGCGCTGCATTGCACAGGAAAATAAACAATTTTAATCATAATTCTACTAAAAATAGCAAATTAAATACCAATTCCGTAACACTATCCCCTTCCCAAGTAATGCACGTTCCGCACAGTAACATCCCTAAACAGGAAGCCAAACTTACAACTAAGGAATCAATACAATAATAAACATAACATTACAGTACGTAACTTCCAACAAATCAAATACTATCAAACTCTGAATACAAATCAAATACTATCAAATACTAAATACAAATGAAATACTATCAAATACTAAATACAAATCAAATACTATCAAATACTAACAAATACTAAATACAAATCAAATATTACCAAATATTAAACACAAAAAGGACAATGTATACTATTTACAATTATATACGCTACGTAATATGGCCATAGTAAGGAGCTAATTGTCGTAATGAAAGACTTTAGGCTTAGAGTTCGATGACTTACGGATCCGAACCGCGACGTCGTTCAGCCTGTTTAAGACTGTGAAAGGACTATCCCAAGGTGACTGTACTTTCGGACAGAGTCCTTTCATTCGAGTCGGATTCCACAACCACACCTTATCTTCTTCGCTGAATCGATGTCCAGTAGCTCTGGTGTCGTATCGGGTCTTCATCTTCTCCGTTGCCAAGTTGACTCGCTCTCGTTCAAAATTGTGCGCCATTGGACATCTTTTACGTATTCCTCAGGCGATGAAAGCGCATCCGTTAGGCCATCAAACAAGAGATCACTAGGCAGACGAATATCACGACCGATGAGCATCTGGGATGGAGAACTGCCGGTACTATCGGTTTTCTCTTCGACCCTAGTATGATTTTGATAGCTTTTTGAGCCTGGTCTTTCCGGTAATGCGCTGGCGTTTCGAGGTGAGGATCCCTTCTGCTGATGTATAGTCCTCTGATGATATTTCCTCTGATGCTGAAAGCAGTTTGTTATCTTTGAAGTCCAAGGAAAACACACACAGCTACACACAGCTTCAAGAATCATATGCAAATCTCAGGAAGTAACCAGATGACACCGATGGTACGTCACAATGACGAAAGTGTAAGAGAGAGATATATAAGGAATACAGGCAAAGAAGTAAAATTGTTCGCAGGCGCTTTATAAGCATTTCAGTGCAATAACCGAATAGTTATGACACAAAGGACGCATTTGGATGATTTTTTACGTGGTAGAATTATCGGCCGTCTCGAATGTGGGCGTACCCAACTGGAAGTATCAGACGAACTTGGAATTCCCCAGAGTGTCATCTCCAGGCTTTGGCAACGATTCCACAATGATGGTAATGTAAGTAGACGTTACAGCACAGGTCGCCCCAGAGTTACAACGCCGAATGAGGACCGAAATTTGGCAGTTACTGCCAAAAGAAACAGGCGGAGCACAGCCTCAAACCTGTCTCGTCAGCTCTCTTCAACCATCTGTACGACAATTTCAAGGCAGACCGTGTACAGACGCTTAGGGCAGATTGGTCTATATGCTCGTAGACCTGTCAGATGCGTTCCACTTACTGCAACTCACTGTCGCCTGCGGTGAGTGACAGTGAGTCGCAACTCACTGTCACTTACTGCAACTCACTGTCGCCAGATTGGTCTATATGCTCGTAGACCTGTCAGATGCGTTCCACTTACTGCAACTCACTGTCGCCTGCGGTTAGGCTGGAGTAGAGAGCATGCATTGTGGACATCGCAACAGTGGGCTTGTGTGATGTTTTCCGACGAGTCCAGGTTTAGCTTGCAGTCTGATTCTCGCCGGACATTCATATGGAGAGCTCCAGGTACCCGTTACCAGCAAGAAAACATCACTGACCAACACCGTTACGGTGGTGCAGGAGTGCTCGTTTGGGGTGGACTTATTCTGGGTTCCAGAACTGACCTGCATGTTCATATTGGAACCATGACAAGCCAAATCTATCGGGACGTCATTCTGGAACAACATGTACGTTTGTTTCGGGGCGCCATGGGCGCACAATTTATGTTTATGGATGACAACGCCCGTCCTCACCGTGCAAACATCGTAAGCGAATGCCTTCAATCGGAGGATATCACCCGTATGGACTGGCCAGCATTCTCACAGGACTTGAATCCAGTACAGCACGTGTGGGGCATGCTTGGCTGACGAGTTGCAGCCCGTCAATCTCCTCCTACATGTCTACCGGAACTTCGGAGAGCATTGCTTTTTGAGTGGTGTAATATCCCCCAAGATCAGATCGATAATTTGATACTCAGCATGCCTAGGTGTTGTACGGACTGTATTGCATCGTCTGGGAGACATACAATGTATTAACAATCATACGAACCATGTAATATTGGTTTTTTGAAACAGGAGTTTTTGTAATTAGCTCCAGGAAGAAAATATCGCTAATTTTTTTAATAATATCAAACATATAGCATCTTTTTTTGCTCTTTACCTTTTGTTTAATAAATAAACTTTACAAATAAGTCAAATTTGTTTTGCTTGTAATTCTTCCTTTGCCTGATTTTGCATTATCCTTAATTTATGGATATGAGTGTAGTTACTACAAGAAGGAAAAATATATAGTTTTACTAATAAATCCAGCAAGGGTAATTTCACGAATCCAGCTGGCCGTGGATATAAAAAACTTTATTTGTTGCTTTTAAGTCGCTTACTTTGTAAATCAATAAGAGGCAGGTTAAATTTAAAAGAAAAAATAAAATATCTTACGCTGTGTCAAATGGCAACAAACTGGCGTGTGGAAGTTAAAAATATTTATGTCGGATATCTTTAGAATTCCTGATAAAGTGTTAAAAGTTGCGGTACTTTTTCTAACGTTCACTATACTACTCCTTAAAAAATAATGCATAGAAATATCATTCATTGGAATTATACTTTTATTTGTGTTGCTATATATTGTTTAATATATGCTATATTATGTTTTTGAAAATAATACATGGTTACAATGCTTGGTGGCAACATTAAAAAAGTGATGCAGACACAAACGTGATACGGATCAAAAGCGAGATTTTAGACAAGGGCTAAAACGAAACTGTTTTAATGGCATAAATTGTATAAAAAGTGTTTACGTTTGCAATAACCCACAATATTACATTTAAACATCAAAGCAGTGTTTTTAATATGCACGTGCAGTTATAAAAAAGCTAGTGCTTTTCTTACTTCTGCTAGGGAGGCTCAAAGCCATCGGTATCATTTAGACTATATCATCATTCATCATTTTCATCATTCCGTTCCAAACGTAAAAGAATCTCAAAAACGTTAAAAAACTCAATGATTCGAACAATGTTCATTTATTAATTCTTTAAATTCTCTTTTTGTTACGACAGGTAGAAACATTGTGCCGCAATCGAATATCGGTTACAAAATGAGACTTCATTCATCAATAAGTGACTAAACAAAAAGCCTGATATCGCTATAAGTTTATGAAGAAATTGCACATCTTGGAACAAATAGCAGTGGTATAAACATATCCAAATCAACAATTAAAAAATATGAAAAATAAAACTGCAGTCATATATTGCGATTTATATTGATGAAGGAAGAGCAATATAAATTGCCAGAGTTAACGTTATCTGAGTTGGCCTTAGCTGAGTGAGCTTTTATTACCGGTATTACGTAAGCATAATATTTAACTGTTACTTTAATATAAGAACTTCAAAATCTTAATTGTCCTCTTTACTTTTACAATTGTAACCTGTGCCATTAGTATCACATATTGAATATTAGGAATTTTGGCAAATTAGAGGGATAGACCATTTTTGCAGCAGTCGTTATCATGGTTATGGTGGTTGTTGGGAGGTAAAAGGGGGAATGGGTTAGAAGTGTCTGTTCTATAGGAACAAACTATAGTAAATATTACGCGAGTATTAAATCAAATAGAAATTCAAGTAAAAGTATGCCTTGAAAAAAAAGCAGAAATCGAAAATTAAAATGCGCAAATTAATGAACTATAGCAAATAACTGCTAGCTTCTTTCCCAGAAATATTACTTCAATTATTTGTCTGTCACTAAGAAGCGTGAAAGTGCAGATAAATAAACTGTTTTAAAAATAAATAGTCTCAAAAATAAATATTTTTATTCATATTTTTAAGGGCAAATAACAAAGGATGGATCACAAAAATTTCGTTTTGAAGTTTGATTCACTGAGGTCTTTCGTTGTGGCAAGATCCATGCAATATAAGCGTGTTTAATACACAATATAAACATATTTTAACTCACAAGCATAAACATGCGCAATTAAATACGCATGTTTTAGATTTTAGTATTTCAGAGATTCATAATGTTAAAGTTCGCATCTGACTGATTTAAAGAACCCTGGGAAAACAATTACTATCCATTGAATATAGCTCTCATTAAACAAAGAGATCAAAATCATTGTGGCAGTTCAAACAGAAGTGCAGAATTTGTAGAAACCTAAGAATCTGATAACATCAAAATAACTAGTTAAAATTTTCGACTACTTTAATACTATGTAAATATTCTGCATTGTTTCATTGGGTTAAATATCGGTTTCACTGACGATCTAGTTATATGAGCTTAATGTTTGTCTCATCATGAGTGTTACAGTGAGAAAATGTTATGTAAAGGAGTTAAATAATGAAACTTTAATCAATAATTTAATCAACTTTTTAATCAATACTTTAATCACCTTTTATCAATAATATCTTTTGTAATACACTTGATTTAAGCAGCAATCAAGCCAGCAGTGGTGTTCGATGGTAAAACCTCCGTCACTTCATTCCTGGAATCGTTTGAGACGCACTTTCAGTTGTATCCAGTTACCGTAAGACAAAAAGTAGCTATCGCTTCCAGCGCCTTCCGAGGACAGGCTGAGTATTGGTGAAAGGGATTGGAAAATTCTTACTTGGGGAAGTCGGAAGCCTCACCTACAATTTTGAAAATTTCAAAGCGGCACTCCTAAATGCCTTCCCGATCGTGAAGTATCTTGAGAAACTTGAGGCCGAACTGTACAGTTTTTATCAACGGAAAGTTGAACACCTATCCGAGTTTATCCTGCGTAAAGTCAAACTAGTGAATATGCTATAGGGAAGGAAGTCCGATAAAGAAGTAATTGAAATTATATTACCAAGATTATTACACGCAGTGCAAGATTTCGTGGAGCTGAGAAACCCATAAACGCTGCAGGAGCTTTTCGAATTAGCCGTAAAGTTCCAGAATAGGCGGAAAGCGGAAAATTCGAGATTTCCTACCCAGGGTTACTATCAGCAGTTTTCCCGACAGTCGGCCGCACAAAGTAACAGTTACAACGGAGGAAAAGGCTTTCTAACTACGCCGTCAAGGAGCAAGAATGAAAACGGTAAAGCCAAAGATCGACAGCGCACCCAGCAAACATCAAGAGGAAAAAAGAATTTAAACGAATAGAGGGGCCTGAGAAATTGAGAATTCAGACCCCCTGCGCATCGCAAAATCCCTCTACGTTGTATGTAAATACCGCGGTAGTCAAGAATTCCCAACTACCAGTCATCCAGGTTCTTTTGAACGACGTACCCGTAGAAGCACTCGTGGATACCGGCGCGGAAGGAAATTTTTTAAGACAAAAATTCTACTATAGAAATTTTCGAAGAATATGACTGTTTAAAAATGGTAGCACAGAAATTGTTGCCGCACAAGGGAAAGTTTGCGAATGTCTCGGAAAGCTATCGCTGAAAGTTCAGGTAAAAAACGAAGTTTTAAAAGTTCTATTTTTTGTTATTAAAAATTTGCAAAACAATGTCATTTTAGGTACAGAGTCCCTCAGGGCGGCTAACGCCTCAATAAACTTTTCAGAAACTTCTGTTTTCTTGGATATGGTGCCAAAGGTGGTGGAAGACGTAAATATTTCAGATATCGATTTCCAGCATCTGAAATAGGATCAAAGAGCCAAGCTGCAGGAACTCGTAAGTAGATTTAATACGTTATTTTCTTAGACGCCAGGGAATACACAAATAGTTACCCATGCGACAAAACTAAAATCAAGAGAACATTGTAAAGCAAAACTTTATCGACATGATAAGGAGAAAAAAACAATAATAGAACATCATATAGAACAAGTGTTAAGGGATAAAATAATTATTCCCAGCAATAGTGAATATGCTAGCCCAGTTGGGCTATGCAGAAAGAGAAATAGCTTGCCCCCTTCGGATCCAAAAGCCTATCATTTTGGGATCGATTACAGAAACCGTAATAGTATGACTAAGTTCCCTCTTTACCCCTTACCGGTAATAAAAGAAATAATACGGAAAATTAGGTCTACAAAATATATGACTACTCTTGATCTTACTTCAGGCTAATTTTAAATAGCCATGAAACCAGAAGCAGTGAATAAAACAGCGTTTATTACAAAATCGGGCACTTACGCATTTTTACGCATGCCGTTTGGGCTTTACGGGGCCTCGTCAACTTTTCAACGCGTTATGGACATAATTTTACGTCCTGGCCTAGAAAACTCCACTCTCATTTATCTCGATGACATTATCATAACTAGTGACACTATGACATACAGGATTGTATGATCCCTGTAGTTTAATTCTACTACTTGTTACTATTTTTAATTCTTGAGTTTTTCTTAATGCCGCATTATCCTCCGCCAGATACTGCGAAATAACTTTCATCTTTTATTGGCATGTGCTCATATTGTCGTTCGTTTACCCAAAATTTTGCCGATATTGTTGAACCTTTGTTGGTTTTAAAACGAAAGAAATCCAAGTTTGCACGGATAGCGGAGACAAATACCGCTTTCGAAAAATTAAAAACAGCTCTAATTAATGAATGCCCCAGTGATAAAATTCCCGGAAGGGGACGAGAACTTGGAAATCGCGGCGGATGCTTCCGATTACGCCGTGGGTGCCGGTTTAACTCAAAAAAGGCACCCCTTGGCATTTTTTAGCAAATTCCTAGGTTAGACTCAAAGGAACTACTCAGCGACAGATAGGGAAACGTTAGTAGTGTTAATGGTAGTTCAGAAGTTTAGGGTCTACTTCGAAAAACCACAGTTACAATCTATTCTGATCATGCGGCCTTAGGCAGATTATATTCTGGAAAGAATTTAACTCCTAGATTAATTAGATCGGCCTTAAAGTTACAAGAAAACAACTTAATAATTAAGCACACTCCCGGCATGGAAAATACAGTGGCCGACGCCTTGTAAAGAATTAAACTGGATGAAAATGGGGATCAAATAAAATGTGCTATGTTAACTTCTAAAGTTTTAGATTCCTTGGAAACAATTATAGCTGAATTGCTGAAGGATCCAGAATTCGGTAATATCTACGCTTATTTAAAGGATTCAGATAATTTTGAACATGCGGATCTGACTGCAATTAGAAATAGGGCCCGAAATTACGAGATCATTCATAATCTGTTGTTCTATACTAAATCAACAAATGAAAACCACGAACTGAAACCAGACATTCTCGCCACACTATGGTTGAGTATTTTCCCGGAACTTCATGACAGTCCCACAGCCGTTCATTTAGGGGTGAGGACAACTGTGTATAGAGTTCGCGAGGCGATGTAGTTTCCTCAACTACATAAGATGGTGACAGCGTATGTCAGGTCCTGTAAGTTATGTCAGTTAATTAACGACGTTTATTATATCCCGGCCGGGTATCTAAATAGTATTCGCGCGACCTTTCCTAACAAGATCCTTAGAATAGACTTTCTTGGCCCTTTTCACCAAAGTGAGTTAAATAAAAACCGATATTTTTTGGTGATTACAGACCATTTTTCTAAGTGGATAGAAATAAATCCTTTAAAGCGAGCGTCAGTTAAAATAGTCGCAGATGGGTTCTTACATAAGTATATTTTAAAATACGGTGCGCCGTTAACGTAATAAGCGATAATGGTAGGCAATTTGTTAGTCAAATTTTTGAGAACCTGTGTAAAGGGCTTGACATACGGCATATGAAAATGGTCCCGTGCAGTCCACAAGCAAACATCGTGGAACGATTTAATAAAAACACTGTTAACATAATTAGAAGTTACATTAAAATTATCATAAACGCTGGAATGGCTGCGTTGATGAACTAGCCTATGCTTTAAGAACTGCCAAACATGATAGAACGGGTAAAACGCTGGCTGAACTATTTCTGGTTAGGGTCATAGGTCATAGGTCATCTTCCTAAATCATGAGTGTTCGATCCGAAGATCTTTACTCATCCATAATCTCTTTTAACAATCCTAGAATGAAGTGAAAACTTGTCTAATCCGATAAAAAGAAAAACATCTGCACTTTAGTTCTGGAAACTTCCGGAACGGCGTATCTAACTCAGGCATATCTTGTGACGAAACGATAGCTATCTCATGGCGGAAAACAGAATCCAAGCTTTCTCTAGATAATATCCGGTGATAGCATTTCTTGGATAGCATTTCGAATGGCAGGCATATTAGTTGCAGCGTCCAATCGTAAGTTCAAGACGAAATTTGCAAAGTCCAATAGCATATTAACATACAAGTAACATACTAACTCAAAAAATGAAATTTGAAAAGAAATATTCAATTAAAAAATATACTATATACAGTATTTACATTATTTACATTCACCACTGTACATTATGATGTATTGTCCGTGGCCTTTTTCATCTTTGTATTATAATATAATCATAATCTCCAATGGATCTGACTGCGTTATTACTATGTTTATCACAATTCGAGAAGAAGTTATGTGAAGCTACCAGTATTTCAGAGACCAGCGGCTTTATTTTCAAACTATTGTGTATTGTAGAGTTTCTAACAAACCAAGGCGCATCCGTAATAATACGCAAATACTTATTTTGGAGCCTTTGCAGACCTTGCCTATTTGTTCTTGATGTAGCTGCCCATACCGGAGCTGCATATAACAAAATAGCCCGGATTGCTTGCAAATATAATATCTTTTTTGTATTTAAGTTTAACTTGGATTGTCGACCGAGCAGCGGGTAGATAGACATAAAAGCCTTTCTTGCCTTTTCTTTTATGTAATTTACATGAGGAGTAAATAATAATTTTTCGTCCAGAATTACGCCTAAGTACTTTACTGTATCAGAACTTGGAACTGGGTTGTCGTCGATTTCTGGTTAGGAAGATTTTGACTCCTTTAGACAAACGTTTCTTTGCCAAGAGCGAGAACCAGAATTTAAACAGGGAAATATTCATAAGCTGATCGATGCAGCTTTGAAAAATTCAGATGTAGCAAAAGAGCGACAGAAACTTTATTACGACAATAAAGTGGGGGATAAGGTGTTGAAAAGAAAATTCACTTTGTGTAGTGCACCAGAAAATGTATCAAAATTCGCCCATAGATTTGAAGAGCTGTACATAATACAGCAGATCGTTTGGGCTGTGATTTACTTAAAATCAGATTCAGGAGAGAGAATAAAGGCTAGTCCGGATCAATTGGAGAAATATTACGAACGTAAGGATTTCGATGTGTTAAATGATTTTTTGCAGGCTTCCGAATCAGAAGAGGCGGCTTCCCCAGGTGCAATTTTGACCCCACCACAACTTCCACCCCCCACGAAGAAACATAGAACTAACGAAACTACAAGGTCTCGGATAGCGGATAGGAAGCAAAGGCGGAGAATCTCAAATGTAAGAAACCTAACTTGGACGCAGTTCTGCAATAAAAAAATGGCTGAATACCAAGCGCCGAAAAACAGAGATAAGTGAATTTTTCTATAAATGTTTTCTGTTATGTAAAGTTGCATGAAAATGTTTTAAATGTGAAGTTACGTGATAAACGCTATTGCCTCGATTGAGGACTAAACTATTTTAGCTTTATTTGGCGAAAGCACAAAGTATAGTGTATTATAGAAATGTTATGTTAATGTAAAGAACTAGTAGTTCGGTTTTGTTTGTCGAAAGACTATTTATTTTAACGCGCCAAAAGTTCTGGCCTGATACAAGCAGCTTCGTATTAGTACTTGTTAATGAGACGTTGTTTTAGGTTCGTACTTTTGGCGAGAAAAGGATTCATTGAAGTAAAATTTTCATTTTATTCTCTATTGTCTGAAGAGTATTTGTAAAATGTTGAAATATCTGTTGTTTTAAAGTAAATAATACTTTTAATGAAGGTTTAAAGCTCAAAAGAGCATATATAATGAGTATTTAGTGCTAAAACTTTATAACGTAAAGTTAATGCATTTAAAGTTTATGTATTTAATTGAGTTCGCTCAAGAGAAATGATAGCTAAATCAAATCATGCGATTTTGAGAGAAAACTTGCATGCGTTTAAGCTGAATGTAGAAAATATCTGGTATGCATTGTTATTTGTAGGGCTCTCCACCGACACTCTAGTTAATTTTTATGTTTATTAGCTCATGGAGAATCTAGAAATGAATTTAGGGTTTGTTTAAGAAGGTTGTTATATGCTAGCAAGTCGATGTGCGTTTGGGTGGAGAATTTATTCACTATAACATAGTACACTTGCGTTTTCACCACACATTGTGGAGAGCCAAAAGAGGATTAAAGTTCAAAATTTAAGCATGAATGTGAATTGAATAATGGTGGCATGAAACACCGTAATGTTCGTAAAAGCTGAGAAAGCTAAGCTAAATGCAAAAAAGGTTAGAAACTTAATAAAAGATTGCAGTGTGAAGTTAAAGTGTTATTTATTGTTAGAAACATGTATTCATAAGTATTCCTTCCAGCTGAAGGCCAACTTAAAGATGACGAAGGACGTTCAGCAGAACTATGATAAAAGATATTTTTCTGTTAAAGTTTAAAATTTTAGCATTTTGAATTTGAATAGCATTTGAAACGGGGCTCAGGTCTTGTTAGTTGTAGAATTTATCAGTTGTTACAGGTCTTTAAGGACCATTATCCAAGTCTGATAAATTCTGGCATGGACAAATGTAGGAATTTATATTTATTTTAAATAACCAGTTAAATTTAATTTTTTTAAGTTCTTTCCTATAAGCCTTCCTTCTCCTAATTGTCAGTGCCAGAATATTTAAATTTGGTATCGCGCGTAAGTATTGCAAATTTTACTAGTGGGAGAAAAAGCTTAAATATCGAGTTTTAGAAGGGAAAGTTAGTTAGCTTGCGTGTTTATAACGCAAGCTTCGGCTTAGCATTTATTGCTGGTTAGACGTGGCTTAACAGCTATTATCTTGTTGCCACTAGACTCATCTACGCGCTGCAGGATGCAGGATTCTATGAGTCTTGTAGTTTAATTCTACTACTTGTTAATGTCTTGAATTCTTGAGTTTTGATTCTACTGTTTCAGTTACCTCCCAAGCAGAGACGTAGTATTTTAACGTCGAGTTGACGCATTGTAAATAAGTTAAAGAGTGTAATAAAAGGTAGTTTAACCCTTCTTCGGTTCAGTCACTATTTTCCAGATTCTACACAAGAGTTAGACAGTAGAAGTCTAGAAAACAAAAAGTAAACAAATTACAAAACTTTCTAGCTTTTCATTGAAAACTTACCAAGTAGGATAGAACATCAGAATAAAAAATGACAACGTAGTAGATTTTTATTATTTATGAAATTTGTTTCGACTCATAAATAAAAATACATATGTTGGTATATAAATAATAGTAAACTTCTTTATTTCTTACTACAGCTTTACACTCTGTGGTCTTTCGACTCTGATAAAGTTATTAATCTTGCAGAGCATTTACTAAAAACTACCTTCATCACGGATTGTAGATATTCACTGTCAATCGAATTTCTTTTTTATTAATTTTCAACTGGGAAAAATATTCTTTTCACATATAAAAGTATTCGAAAAAATCTGATGTGTACACCACATGATTTCTTTGTACGGAATATTACATGATATGCATTTTGATTTTCAGTTAAACGTATTAGATTGAATTAAATCTACTTCATCAATAGCGCATAAACCACAATAGAATAAATGCACTCTTTAAAATTCACTGTATTTGTTTTCTACAGCGACGCTCTGGCGCTAGCTTCACCTAATCGTTGCCACGTTCTACTCAAATATTATAATAAATCTAAAACGCCGTGTAAAAGAAATTGAACAAACAAACAAAAAATGAAAGAAAGAAGCAGTTTTTCGTAGACAGTTCAGTACTTCTCATTCAATTAGTTCAGTTCTCACTCCGCGACAAGGCAAAAACACATAAAAACTCAAAATAACCTATATTTAAAATTACGAAGCAAATCTTAAAGACTTATTTTCTCGAATAAATCCCGGAAAGGATTAAGCACGATTTTATTCGCAATAATAAAAGAGGGCGTTATCTTTCTTGTTGCTTAACTTAGTTTCTCTAGATTGGAAACAAATCCAATATTCTCCTAAGTTTGAAAAGTAAAGAAATATCTCGGCCATGAGACAAATGATTAGGCTTAGCCGCACTCAAACAACTTTTAAATAGTTGATAAATCTACAAATTTTGTATGCAGATTTACTAAAGTCATAAAAACCTTAACCGGAAGATAAGAACAACATAATTCAATCATTTTTAAAGCAAGAAATGCACAATTTACCAACATATAAGAATAAAAAAACTGAGCTCACTGATCCGAGCAACATAGTGGATATATATATATATATATTAAAGTATATAATGCAGTTATTTCATAGAATACCTAGTTATTCCATGAAATAACTGATCGTGTCCATTAAAGTGTGTAATATGTTAATAATTTGACACTTGAACTAGTTATTCTATGAAATAACTAGGCATTCTATAAATTAACTAATGAGAGACAGTTAAAGAGTAAAATAAACAATTTATCTAAAATGAAATAACTAGGTATTCTATAAATAAACTAATGATAGACAATTAAAAGGAAAAAGAAGCAATTTATCTAATTTATGCAGCGTATAAATGGTATTTATGGAAACGTACCATAAAATCATTTGTTACAACAAGGCTTACTAAAATGACACTTGGAATTACAAAGAACATTATTTCTAAAATAAAAACATTTTTTGTTGACACACTGGGTTTTACACGAACATTCCATATTGTTAAACGAAAAGTAAATGTACCTTATACTAAAATGCGAGATATATGATATAGAATATTTTACACTATAACGGGCTGCAGATCGTTATTCTATGAAATAACTAGTTAAACCATGAAACACAAGAGAGTTTTACGCTTTAACGAACACGATCAGTTATTTCATGGAATAACTAGGTATTCTATAAAATAACGGATTTCATACCTTAACGGTAACATATACATAAATTTATATACCTTTGGTGAGGCCGATTGCAACCAAAATAGGAGGCGCACATCTACATGTTACAGTAGTCCCACATACGAAATTTCAACGTCCTGAGGCTATTCGTGTTTGAGTTATGCAAGCAAGATACATACATACATATGTACGTACGTAAGCACAGACACCACGAAAAAATCTCTTCAGAATCCATTTTAACTCAGTTTTATAATTTTGTTTTAAAAAGAGTCTTTTATTCTGTTCTTACTTACGAATGCCATTCAAAAATATCATTTAATTGCATTCAATAGCGGTCAAAATAGATATTTTCGTTGATATATGATACTCGAAATTTTTCGCGATTACAATACTTCCATTTTACTTCGTACAAAGAAGTAAAAAAACTGATGTGTACACCACATGACTTCCTTGTACGGAATATTAAATTGTACTCAATTTTCCTGCATTTCATTTAAACATATTGAATTAACAGTTAACGAACTTTGAATTAAATCTACTTTGTCGATAGCGCATAAACCACAACAGAATAAATGCAATCTTTAAACCTCACTATATTTATTTACCATAGCCACACTTCACCGTTAGGTTCACTTGACAGCGTTACATCTCATCCATTTTATAAGTCAGAGTGAGTAAAAATTATAACATCTGAAGAATTACTATAAGTTCTTTCAAATACTATAATAAATCTAAAACGATGTATAAAAGAAATTAAACAAATAAAAAAGAAACAGTTTTTCGCAGACAATTATTCAGCGCCTATTACCTAATGCGCATGCACTACTAATTATTTCAGTTCTCCCTTCGCGGTAAGGCAAAAATACATAAAAATTCAAAATATTTTCGTTAAAAATTCAATGATATGGAAAAACATAAACGAATAAATACAGTTAAAACAATTTTTACAATTTATACGCGAAAACTAGATAATAACTTAAATGATAATTCCAGAATTAATCAAACATAATTTAATTCGAGATAATAAAAGAAGACGTTACTTTGTTGTTGCGAAGCTTAGTTTCTCTAGATTGGCAACAAATCCACTATTCTGCTAAGCTTCAAATGTAAACAAATATGACCGCGATCATAACCAAAAATTAGGCTTAGCCGCACTTAAGAAAACTTTTAAATTGCTGATAATTCCAAAATTATTGCACACAGGTTAACTAAGGAATTGAATTATGCTGCTCTTAACCGAAAGATAAGAACAACTTAATTCCATTATTTTTAAAGCAAAAAATGAACAATTTACAAACTTATAAGTATAAAGAAAATTAGCTGAGCAGAGTAACAAAGTGGATATATACATACTTATATTTATATACTTTTGGTACGGCTGATTGCAACCAAAATAGGAGGTGCACGTATGTATGTTATAGCAGCCCTATATACAAAATTTCAACGTTCTGAGGCTCCTTCGTTTTTGAGTTATGCAAGATATATATGTTGCGTTTTAAAATTTGCGGGGTTTCTTTTAATTTTTAAATTTAACTGCATACTGAACCTCTCTTAGTGCCGTGACAAACTAAAAATAAATATAACTTACTAAAACTTACTTGTTAGAAAGGGAGGAAACTGACTGATTGACCTGACTTAAGTAAGATATCTAAATATAACTTTTTCTTAAAATCAATTAACTGACACAAACAAAGCAAATCATCTTAATAAGCCTTAACGTGAAAACAAACACAAGAAGGAATAAATCTTCCCTGGTACTCGGTAGAATAGAATACTATTTCTCAACCAAAATATTTCTAAAATTTCACTCATTTCAAAATTAACTCAAGAATAACAAGTTCATATTCATTAAATCAAAACCTCAACACCAGAGAAGAAATATTAAAAAAAAAAAAAATCAATCAGTTCCACTACGAAAAAAATCAAGCACTAGTTCTAACTTTCCTGGCACCTAAAATAAACATTCAAATATTCGATAAAACGTGGTTAGTACATATTTGCTAAACAGGGCGCGTTGTGAGTACCCTAAAATGCATAAACATTGTACAATAGCCCGAACAAAATCTCCATGTTTCTTAAAAGCCTTACGGCACAAACAAATGAAGTGACCGAACAGATCAACTGCGTAACACAAAAAATTACAAATGCAAGTAATAGCATAAAATCAAACTCATTTATTAATATCTAGGATAAATTAATAGGAGAGCTGGCCAGACTACCCTTACATACAATAGCAATTAATATTCTATATTAAATTTCCCTCACGAGTCATTCATCAAGATAAAATTTTGAAGTTTAACATAATAACGATTACTTAGAATAACTGGAACATTAAATGAATCATTTAAGCTGGATTTCACACAAACTAATATAGAAATTACCATTAACATAAATTTCATATTTTTTTGACAGTAATTTTAATTTCTTCTAAGACACATAATTTTATCTATTATCAAAAGGAATTATCTTTCCACTAGTTACGCAAGATTAAGTTAAACAAATTCAATAAGATAAAAAAGAAAATATAATATAACTTACAGTTGAACTACCGGAATCCATGATCATAAGAAGCTATAGGTGACGTTGGCGGAAGAAATCCCTTCGTTAAATTCGTTATATAAGTAATCTGCTCCAAAATGAAGTTCAAGAAAAATCACATGTTGTAGAACCATAATGAAGAAGCCCGGCAATCCAAAAATTCCGAAGTATTAAAGTTGAAGGAGAAACCAAGTGAATAAACAAGATGACACTCAGGTGCTTCAGCTGTCAACGATAACGGAAATTTACGAGCGACGACAGAATGTTGAAATTTTTTCTTCTCACGAACGGAACGCTTCTGTTTGGTTCGAGCCATTTCACTTCCGTTTTACGGGAAAAACCGCTTCAAACTCGAAAGAGTTCGCTCTGAGTTCTACTTCTTGCAAAAATTTCAGGAAAATTCTCCATTATTCACATCTTCGACTTGAATCGGTCTATCATGCCGCATCGCAAGCGCGATCCACCCGCAGGGGTAAAAGATCGGCCGCAGAGCCAAAAGCCTTCTCCGCTAATTCTCTTCTCCGTATCAAAACTCAACTCCACTCAAAACTGACTTTTAAACTCGCGCAACAACCGAGGAAAACTCGGTTTCTCCTCCCTTTAAACATTACTAGTCCAAAAGTTACACATAAAATTAAAATTCTTACCAATCCGAGACTTTTGATATAATTTAACAGGACAAATTCAAACCCCTCGAATGAATCAAAATAAAGTCATTGTCTACAATTGACGGTTCAAAAATCTAACACCTGCGAAAACTGGAAACTAAAAATTCGCCCCCTTTGCTAACAAGCGAAAAATCTATGGAGAAACAACAAAAAACTGCCCCTTCGAAATCCAATTTACAACCTTTCCCTTTCTTCCGAAACTATAAGCAAAGCAACACTAACATAGCTAAAACGTAAGTGAAATAGCGGGGAGTCTATTACGATATCCTTTCTACAGCTCGTATCAAAAGACAAGGGAAACAACGATATACTGCCCAAGTTGCAACTGTCATCTTAAAAGGCTATTCCTACAGATGTTACTTCCGTTAAAAGACGCTCCCCTTTCTTCGTTAGAAAATTGAACCGTTGAAGGAAAAATAATTGATTAAAGCTTTTAAATACACTCTTTACAAATATATATATATCCATTACGCTCTTCAAAATTTCAAATTTAAAAATCAAATGCAAATACAAATAAAATACTTAAATAATTGATTACTTAAATGATTATAAACACTTAAAGTTTGCGACACAGAATTCGTGACACAACACATACATACATACGTACGTACATACGCACAGACGCTACAAAAAATCTCTTCAGAATCCATTTTAAATCAGTTTTATAATTATTTTGGTGGAAAAGAGTCTTTTGTTCTCTCCTTACATACGGATGTCGCTCAAAAACATCGTTAAATTGCTTACGATAGCGGTCAAAATAGATATTTTCGTTGAAATATCGTACCCGAAATTTTTCGCGAATACAATACTTCCTTTTTACTTCGTACAACGAAGTAAAAAGGAATTATTCTTAGTGCAAAAATTAAAAACTGACCTTGTTTATTTTTTACAAGTATTACTAGAAGGTAATGAAATCTATATCTGAACTTTGAGTAAGCTTATGTCACATTATAAATTAATTAGCTCCATTTATAAATTTGAAGTGCGTTATTACAGTTTGTTTTTAATGGAAATGGAAATTATGTAAACTCAGTGTTCAAATAACTAATTTTTTGAAATCTTTGGAACAGTCACCTTGTTTGCAACAAATGCGTTATTGAAATAGCATCGCGGGCCGTATAAAAGTTCTTCGGGGACAGCATGCGGCCCGCAAGTCCAGTTTGAGACTACTGCTTTAGAGCATATTATTTATCAAAATTTTACATTTGTTAGCTAATTTAATATTGGATATATTTCTATAAAATCATTACGTTTAAATAGAAGGAAACATTCTTTCTTAAGAAAACAAGTTATCTTTTATTATCTGTAATACGAGTAGAACTGATCTGAATACAAAGTACTGTTTCTGCAAGATATTATTTCAATAATTGCTGTTGTGCTTATCAGATTTATTTCAGCTATTTCCCTTGTTTGAATCAGATTACATAAATAATTTTTAGTTATATCTGGAGATATGCCAAACCATTGCGTTGCAACTCAGAAAATAATGCTGACTGACGGAATCTGAAACCAATTTACTAAACCAACTTTTGATTAAAAGAGGCTCGAATTGTATAGAGAAAAATATCAGCGCAGTGAAAACAAGTCTCGCGTTCTTAAATCTCATTATTATATTAAAATTTCCTGAAAGAAAATATGTAATATAAAAATACTTTTTAAATATGAATTATCTACCGCCCAAAGAGGCATACATTTTTAGTTTTCTGAGATTTCAGATCCCATAACAGAGTACTGGAATGAGAGTAAATCGATGTGCATACACAGATCAAGAAATTTAAATAAATGATAACCAAGAAAAACATTTTTAGGATTATTCTGTTTCAGCGGTAGTATAACCATCTCCAGACGAAAGGTTCTTAATACGATTTCCAGCCAAACTTTTATGGTGGCTAATAACTACAGAAGAATTTTTAAAATAGTATACAAAACCACTCTTCGGTGTTATACAAGATCGAAACACGTCCCATGAAATGAATGAAGATGAAACTTCGATGTCACAATCTTCGCCTGATTTCCTGCAGATGATAAAGGCATTAAGCTTAATTCCCGGCAGGGAATAAAAACACTTTAGTCTTGTTACTAGATACAGGCCTAGAAACACTTTATTATACGCTATTCTAAATTTTTTTCCGCTCTCTGTTACACAAATACAAGAATTACTGCAATGTCTGAACACAAACATTTCAGCAGTTGCAGCCACTAAAACCGAATCTAAACACAGTCACTTGAAACAGAACAACACAGTGGCTAACATAGCCAGATTCTGTTTTAAGTGAAAAAATGAGTTATAAATGGATTCTAGTGAGTGCCGAATCTAAGGAAAATAGGGATCTAATGTAAACATTCCTGTAATGCCGTTACATGAAATAAATCTTTTCAAATAGCATATTTTACCTAAATACAAAATGCAATTTGTGTCGGCTAATTATTTTGAAAACATGGTGAAAAATAATTAGAAAAACATGAAATACATTACTAATTTTTAATCTAAGAGCTGAATATTTCCAAACTAGATCATTTAATCTAAACTCAAAAACGGGTCTCTTGCTTTCAAACAAAATGGTTATTAAAAACGTTTCTCCATCTCCTTCCCGAATGGGCCAGACCTTTTCAGTTGCCTTACGGATCATATTCTTGAAAGTGAATATCAGTTTGAAAATTTTTTCATTACCCTCAGGAAATCACTAAAAGCCTCTCGGGCATTCCCACGTTATGTTTTATTACTAGAGCTAGAAATTAGGGTTATCATGTTTAGTTATAAGCTAAGGATGCACCAATAATGAAAAAAAACTTGTATAAATTTTGCTCGCAGGTTTGCTTGTATTTAGATCGCTCACAAGTTGTATCACAGTGATCCTGATTTCCCCTTGAAAATGAATTACAGCTGATTAGATCTCGAATGGAAATAAAGAACTTTTCATAATAAAAAGGGCGAAAAAATTAGGTTGTTAAGGAGAAATTTCAGCTGAGTGAAACGGTTTAAAAGAAAAGAAATCGTGATTAATATAATTAAGTTTCAACAATTACAATTCGAACACACATTGGAAAACTTTTAAAGAAAGTTAAAGGAAGAAAATTTCAGCAAAAAAATTTTCAAAAAAGAAAAATTGAACAAAATGCGAATTTTTGGAAATTTTAACACCTTTAAGAAAGTCTCATTCTTTATCTGGTTTTCAAAGGCAACCCACGCTTGTGCCGTACGTTTCCAGGGGTAAATAATTGTATTATCTGTTGTGCAGGCTAATGATACTAGTGAAGGCAGATAAAAGAGGCTTTAAAAGAAACATCTAAAAATGTTTCGTTCTAAATATTAATTTAAAATGAAAAGAGCGTTATGTATTACAGATGCAACAAGTCCCATTTTCTTCTATTGTAATGCGTGGGAGAAACCAACTTCAGTAAACAAACAAGGTTGAAGCCTGTCCTCAACCAAGGTAAAGTGCTGGCGTTCAGTGATGTGTTTACTTGATGTGTTTAAGTGCTAAACCCGAAGACTCAAAGGGTGTATGAAATAGTTGCTTTTGGGCAGACTATGAGTCAGTGAAATCACGGAAAAGAAAACCTTGTAGACTTCGGGAGAAATTAAAATACTTGGCAAAAGATGATACGCTATTCGATGTGAAATGTTGTTAGAATAAACTCAGCACTGCTTCTTCTGTCTGTTAAATAATCATTCCCAAAATTTAATTTAAAAAAAAAACTTTTATTATAAAAGAAGCATTACATCACGTTTAAACTCATGCGATAAGAAGAAGAGAATCCCAAATGATGCATATGAAAAAGCAAACTTCGTTTATATACATGTATATATATATATAAACCACTCACTCAACATCTACAATAGCTACTGGAAACTTTTAAAAATTAATAGTAGTGACGGATAGAATGTGTCCGATGGTCACATTCTTTAACGTGATTGCTTAATGCATGTGAAGAAGACCAATTAGTAGTTAATTTTAGTAACACATTTATTTTGAGCAAAATGATTGGACCTTCTATTTTATGTGACATTCTTTTGCAATTTTCATATAGAAACTTCTCTTAAAAATTGGTTTTATGATCTGTTTTCATAAACTAATGTAGCGATACTCTGCTCAGTCTTAAAACATCTCTGATAACATGAAATAAAGTTAAAAAATTGAAAATCTGAAATATGCAGAAAGCACCAACTGTTATTAAGAATAGTTTAAACACTTGATTCCTTTATAATTTTAAAATAGTCGTTTTCAGGTATATTGCTACTATGTTTAACACCGTTAGGCGAGATCTACATTTGTTTTAGCCCAATATAATTGAAAAAAGTATATTTCACATTTATAGAAACTGGAAAATCTCGTAAAGCAGATCATTTTAATTCAAGCCACATTTTCCATTATTCTGTTCAGAAGCAAAAATGAGGGCATGACAACGAAGATAGAAATAATGGAGAAAAAGACGTCACTTGATTTCACAAATTTGGTTAAGTATAAAAATGACATCACTTTTAAAGCCATTGGATTTATATGATTGAACTAACAAATTAAAACAAGAATTTTAAAAAGATGTACTTCCAAAATAATTAATAACAGTATCTTAAAAATAAAATAAAGATTAAAATATTAGTTATTAAACTTTCAAGTGCAATCTCAATACTCAAATTTTAAACCATAAATCCTTCGAAAGAACTCATTGTGTGCCTCGATAAATTAATTGTCTTCTGAGCGTCTAATTGTCTTCTAAAAAATTTAAATACAGCCATTCGAAATC
This sequence comes from Stegodyphus mimosarum, assembly GCA_000611955.2. Taxonomy (NCBI): domain Eukaryota; kingdom Metazoa; phylum Arthropoda; class Arachnida; order Araneae; family Eresidae; genus Stegodyphus; species Stegodyphus mimosarum. The sequence goes on from KK113189.1 coordinate 1,184,067, forward strand.
ATTCATTTCAGACAGGATACACAAATAATTTTTGAAAAATAAGAATACTAATTTAATTAAAGCAAAATGAAGTTTTTCTTCCCAGAAATTAATAAAAAATATTCCTCTGCGGCATTTCAGCTTCCCAAAAACTTCTTCGTCTATGCAAAAATTGAAAAAGAGAAAAGAAAAAATTTGCAATTAATTCGTTTTTTGTAATATAATGAAAAAATGAGAAAGCTCTTTGAATACTTAAAATAAAATAATTAAACTTCATTTATCAATTAAATCAACCGAGTGGAAGGATCTGGAAGTTTAATTACAGTAATAGTATTAAATAAAACATTAAATTAAATTAGGAGCTACAGATTTGAAATCAATTAAGGTCTGTTTGCTATTAAATCCTTTTTGAAAAGAAAGAATTCTACAATATTAAACTGTCCTAATTTTAATTTAATGTGTCGTTAGTTAATATTGATTAGACATCATATGGTCACGCAAGCTGCTAAACTTCAGACTAATTACCTTCTTAAAAGCAATTCTATGCAAAAACATTTATCGTAATTTCATTTAATTCTAAATTTTATAAATCTGCCAGTCTGATAATCTACCATACCCATATTTATTTCCACAAAACTTGAAGTAACGTAAAAAAATCAAATTTATGTATATCGAAGTCACAGGAAAAAAACGTTTCTTTATCACAGAAAAAGAAAACAATAAACACAAAAATAATATTATACTTAATACGAGAATGATGTGCAAAATCTAACTCATGCTTGAAATGAAAAGTCTATGGGAAACAAGTTCAAACGTTTAAATGAAATAAAACCAGAGAATGAAGCAAAATGTAAATTCTATATTGCATTCTGTTGCTATTAAATGCTATATATCACTGTAAATAACGAGTTCTGAGAATTATTTTATGTGTGAAAGAAGTATGTAGCTAAGGTTATGTTGCATTTAATATCTAAATATAAAACTTTCGGAGTTTTAAGCACGTTCTGCTTAACGATTGAACGTGAATATAAAACAGCATTTGAAGAAGGTATGATGCACTATTTAATAAGTGGAGCTGCATATGATGGTACCTTAAAAATCCAGGATATTTTATAAGCAATACATATATAAGACTCAGATCTTTTCCCTGATAATTTAGTACAAATGTTAAATTTAACTAATTTCAAAGTTCTTCTCTTTTATTAAATATGCTTTACTTTGGATTCAGCTGAAAGTAAAGCATACCTAATGTTCCAAACACCTCGCATTGTAATATTTCAAATACATGGAGAAAGGTTCTCATTCGCAGCACTTTTATGCATTAATTTCACTGTTCATTTTTGTATTTAATACCTAAAATAAAGATACTCGAGACCTTGTGAGATCATTCCTTACAACATGGATAAAAATTTGATATTATCCCCGCACTGATCAAAGTAACTTAATGAACAGTGGATTACTGTTGCAAGATATGCTCATATTCTCTGACTTCACTGATGCCGTTAATTTTTGGATATTATGTATCAGTTTTAAATTCTGGATTCAGAGCTTTATAATTTCAATTTTGAAGAGTTAATTAAAATAAGCATTAAATTTTAGCCAGACGTACTTACTTACCACCAGCTGAGTTGCTGTACCGTCTATTACATGACTATCAGCATTTGTACTCAATTGGTAGAGCATTCTATTGTCGTTAAGTCTAGCCAGACCTCTCTATAGAATATTACAATTTGTAGCGGAATTTATAAAGTTACTTCGGAAGATGGGTATTTCTGCGCTGTGGTTATTAAAGAGATTATTAAAGAGATTCTGTCAAGACTTTACTGTGCTGAATGATTTTTTTCTTTATTAAGATTGCTTTTAGATTTTTGCAGTTCATTGCCAAGTAATCAAAGAGAGTTTTAAGTTTGTTTCGTTGCAGCTCACTCTTTTGGAGTTGTTTCAGCGATACCTGGGCATTTTCAGCTGTGTACGCTGGAAATGCAGGTCTTTAGTGATTTCATACTCGAATATATAATGATCGATGTTACCTGTTGAGCCGTATATGCATGAGTTTGTGTGGTGCAATACGAAGCGAAACAGATAGACTGCAAAAGGGCTATGCGCCGCCATGAAAAGTTAAATCTCCTGTTGCCTGTTAGCTCTTGTGTCCAGTTAGTTTTCCACAGGGATGTAACAGGACTGTTCCAGTCTTAATTTAAGATGTGGTAATGAAATTAGGAGAGAGATGGCTGGGACAAGTTGTACATTTGCTCCATCTCTTGCCAGTTGGTTGGCTGCCTCATTGCCCACTGTGCCCACATGAGCTCGTGTCCAGTGAAGCTTGGGACAGGTTTTTCTCTGGAAAATGGATAGTAAGGGTTGGATTTCCCTTACTAGTGGCGAGCGGCTCAGTCCGACTATTGCCTGTAAGTTTGAAGCATTGTCGGAAATTATAACTCATTTTTCTTGTAGTTTCCTGAAAAATTTCACAGCTTCTCTAATGGCTAACAGTTCAACTTGGAATGCAGAATTTGTGCTGTTAAGCTTTGCCTGCCATGTGTTAAAGAGCAAATTAATTCTGTAGGCATAGAAGGCGTTTCCGACACCCATTTTAGTTTTTGACCACTCCGTATAGATTCGGATTGGAAAATGCTCTATTGGAGAATTCACTATTTGGTTTTCTGTGTATATAAGGTTTGTATATGGATCTAAATTGAGCTAATATTCTTTGTAATCTGTTAAATGGTGCATCGTATTATTGAATGTGCTGGTTTGGTGCAGTAGTGCTACTTTTACTTTTGTTGCCTCTTGTTCCATTGTAATCGTGATCGGTGAAATACCTGCTATGACATTTAAGGCGCTTGTAGGGCCGTTCGATATGCCGTTGTGATTGCCAGGAGAAAAAGTCTTTGTATAGAAAGTAATTGTCTTTGGGCATGCGTATTGAGGTTTTGCCCCAAGCTGAAACGCCATGCAGTAGAATTGTTCTGTTACTGTATGATACCATAGTTTATATAATTTTGGGGATATCCCCCAGATGCTAGCAGCTGTGAATTTCTGATAATTGCGTAGGATTATGAGGTTGTCTCTGATACATTTTATGTGTTGATGCCAGGAAAGTCTGTTATCTATTATGACGCCCAGATAAGGGATATTATTTTCCATTATGATTTTCTCATTAGATATCAGAATTATTGGGTATCTAGAAGCGAAGCTCCCGGTTTTGGATTGCAAAGTGCCCTGAATTTTCGTATCGATATTTTCACCTGAAATTTATCTGTCCATTCTTTGAACAATATAATCGAATTGTTTGAGTTTTCCTCAGAATTGAACAAATATTTAAATCCGACACCTGCATTAAATCAAAATACTTTTTCATTAAACAATTAAGAATAAACTGCCCGATTTGAGATAAAAGATTATGTGATGGCATAACCACAGTTTTTGCTAGACTGTTGTTACAAATGAAATGAGCATATCTTGTGTTTATATAATGCGGTATTAAGATAACATGCTAAATATGAATTAAAAGGACACTTACCATCCCACTGGTATAGCATCAACTAGAGATACGAAAATCCGCTCTATTCTCGAAGGTGGCAACTTCACTTTCTACCTGAAATTCTTTAAAAAAAGAAATTTATTTAAAATATTTAAACCTCAACTCAGTTTAGTCTAAGATTTGCATTTGTTTGATATTCTGTCATGGAAATGTCAGTTAAATGCTTATACTTAACAGCCTTTAGTACCTTTTACTTTAAAATTCACACATCTGTTTTAAGGTCGAGCAGCAGTCAATACAATAAATCCTCAAAATATTATTAATTCCGTTCTACAGTGGATTTTTGATTTCTTGGAAATCTACCTGCGTATAATAATTTTTAACAGTTTCATCAGATTAGCGTTCCTTTTTCATAGTGTCATAGATTTTCTTTCCTTAATTTTCATTTAAAATACATTCACAAGAGTAAAAAAAATAAAATAGCAATATTCAAAATATCCTCAATAAAAGCTAGATGAATAATATTGTAATGTTGTTAATTACTTACATATCTTAAATTTAGTGTCTTATTTTCCTTTTCTATTTGATGAATAGTCGCGTTTTTTTTTATTTTCTGAGGTAGGCCTTTTTATTGGTGTTTGGAAAATGTTTAATGTAATTGAACCTATAAAAATGATTTGCTAATATTATGGATTCTCTAACCCGTAAAGATATCAACATGAATTCACATTTTGGTTTTGTAGCTTCAGTTTTCATTCAAAATTATTTTAACTCAGTAAAAAATTTCACTTTTCATTTATATATTCTTGTTTCGGGAATCTTGAGTGAATTTGAAATGAATCAGTCTTAGGAAACTGTATCCTCTCTAAAATGTAAAAGAAGTTTCTGAGGTAGTAATCTGTTTTAGAGAATGTTTTACATTTTATTATTCATAAAAATTACCTTAAATATTTAATATTATTAAATTTATACTAAAAGAATACTCATTAATGTTATTGTGATTAGCTTAAAACCATGACGTTGTACAGCACTGCATAATAGCAATCAATTTCAAAATTTCATGATTTTTGCGCATTTATTTTAAATGTTCAAAAGTAAGCAAAATTACGAAGTTATGTTTTTATTTTGTTTCAGTTTCTTTTGTAACTTTGAGAAACCTGTCCATATTTACGAAGATTGTATTTTCATTATTTTATATCACAGCTATGGATGAGCAACTTGTGATAAATCTCCATGAACGAACAAAAAGGAAGAACAGGAATCACCCGGTATTCTACGTCGAGAAACCTGTTTCTCTATGTGTTCTCCTAGGAGACTACTTACACATTTTCTTTAAAGCCATATACTTTTCTATTCTGCAAAGTTTCCATTTTCAGCTTGCAGAAAGTGCTTGCAAAATCATTGTAAGTATAAACTTTCTAAAAATTTTAAGTGCTTTTAAATGGGATGTATTATATTCCGATACTTGCATACGTTTAAATACAATCCCTTACCGAGTTAAATACACGTAAGAATTTCATTATACTAAATGGGAAACATTTGTGTTTATGGAGTGAAATTTTATAATTTTGCCACTCTGCGTTCTTGTTATGTTGAAAAACTGAACATTTGTAGGTTTGTTCCTTATAGTATGCAATATACGTTTTATCATACTTAGTGCCCAGCTATGTTTTAACCATTTAATCAAAGGGACGAGAAAAGGGAGCATATAACATCAGTATGCCAACCAGAATTGTAGCGAATATTTCCTCTACGCTTAGAATTTAGAATTGGGTTCTAAAATGATTTCAAGTTCAGACTAGTAGTTCAGATTTATAACCCTCGTGGTGCTGGATCAGATTTATAATCGTGAGTTATGATCTCTAAAAGTCGGACTACAAGAAAGTGTAAGAAATTGTACCAGATTTCAAATGAAAATTATCTCTTAAACCTAGAAATCTAAAACATATCAACTTCTCTACACTAATTAATTTGATTTCTTACAAATTACTTCCTTATATTTATGTTTTGAATATTCTGGACATAATCCTTATTTGGCTATAGAAGGTTATTTTAAAAATATGCCAAGTCATCTTTTTTAATTCTGAGCGTTTCTTTTCTGAATTCTTCATGGTTATTGGAAGATTAATGTTTAGCTATCATAAACGATAAAACCTGCTTGGAATCTGTGAATGAAAACAAAAGTCATCCAATAATTCTAATAACTTGAATAAGGATTTCATGAATACCTCAGAAAATGAGCTCGAAAATGATTAAAATAGCAAGCAATAGTAGTAATGTTATAGAAACTGTAAGAAAGAGTTAAAAGCTTTTCGATTACACTATTTTAAATTAGACATAATTCAAAAATTCCAAAAAGGATTTCTTTTGAAGGCATTGCTGACATAAATAATATTTTCTCGTGAACTGTTAGTGGTTGTCATTAGGGTACAGAGGAAGGAGCGTATATACTTGTAGAAGGCTTTGAATTACAAAATAATTGAAATTTGAACTCAGCGAGTAAAAGATTTCACCACTACCACTTCGTATTTAAACATATCGCAATGATCTGTTATGAAGCGTTATTTAAAAATTTTCTCCCTTTTTTAAGGAAAGTAAATAATGTAATCTAAAATACTCAGATAAGATTTATTAAATATCCTACATTTCAGAACGAAATAAAATTTCCGAATCCCTGTTCTCGTCTCTTTTCTCTCTTGAAGCCAAAATTCATTAGCTTCAATTTCTATTCACATTCTATCTTCTAATGATAAAATACTGTTACTCTGAGATTTTTCTTCTTTCCTCTTCTTTGTTTTTGTGTGGGGGGAGAGGTCTTTGCATTCAGCCTAAGAAACATCGACTGATTTTGACTTCATATCAATTAGCTTTATTGTGTAAGTTGTTGCGCCTTATACTTAACATTTAGTTTATAGATAAAGGATAAGGTGGAATTGAGATGGGAGAGCTGGGAATTAATTCCCAACTCTGACATTCATCTGTTCATTAGTAGCAGACGTTTTCTAATAAAACTTCTTGTGAGTTACTTCACCTGCTCTTAAGTAAAATACATTTTAGTGAATACTATCTGTTCCATTAGTCTTCAAAGAAGGTGCAATTAGTCAAGAACAGCAAGAACAAAATAAATTATATTCTACAACTTTCTTATTATTTACTGTATTTTAAGCAGCATTGTTGCTTGAATATTTTCTTTATCAGTTTACCTCGGAGCTATGCTAGCATCAAATCATAATTTTACTGTCACTGGATATTGTTATATAAAAGTCGCTCCAATATTTGACACGTTTCTTTATGCTGCTATAAATTTATCATCAATATGGTCTGATTTATTTAATATCCTACTTGTGCACATTTAGTATATAGCTTAATAATTTACATCTTTATCTCATTTTAATAACTTATCCGATTGATATAATTTGTAATATATACGGTTTATGTGATTAATGATATAGCAATATGGTGATTTTTGTGAACATTTGCATTATTATTTTAATGAATATCAGATATTCTTAAGATTCAATTTGACATTTATTTTGACATTTGTTTCACTTAAGCAAACTAAAACTAAAGGAGTAAGAATACTGAATGCTAACAATTCGTTCCAATTTGATTTTAGAAAGATGAAACGGGTAGCTGTAAGGGATTCCATTGTTTTTTCTCACGCTTAAAGAGAACATTTCGACGCATATTGCAAACCACCTTTTGAAAGTGGAAGGCAGACTTTTAAATTCTTCTTCATAATAACTAAGGCGTACATGTATGGATTATCTTGAACGATCCTGTGTTTTTAAGATGTAAGACTACTTCTAGAAAGGATATTATCATGGCTTCTATTTACGAAATACTTGAAATCTAAGAAGGTAGAGCTTGTTTCAATGGAAAGAACAAGATGGAAACAATTTCTATTTGTAGCCATATAACAACAGAGAGGTGGAAAATAGTAATTGCAGTTGTTTCTGCAAGACACCAGCGAATCGTTCAACGAATGAAGGGATCACCTGTTTGCAAAATTAGCTCTCAGAAATAGCATCAACATCTCTCTTTATAAACCTTTTTTGCTTTCTTACATTATAGCGAAAAAGTGCTGCAAAATCTCCTAACGAAAGCATTTCATAGTAGAAAAATAGGTACTTAATAATCCCTAGACTTTTCTGTAGTCTTCATACGCAAATCATCCATCATTATATACAAATGTTTCAGTTTGTAGAAAAATGCATATTTTTACTTTCTCTGATGGTAAAAATTATAATAGTTAATTATTACACGTGTTAAAATGCAGTACGCTAGTTTAAAACAAATCTACAATTGTTTAGGATTTGCTTTCAACGCATCGACTTGATTACATCTAATTTTATTATTAGATGAATTACTTTTTGCTGTTAAAAGAATCTTATGCATTCGAAAATATCAAGCTTCTGTATTGAAACGGGCATACGAAAAAAGGCTCTTTTATTTCCAAAGCTCTTACGAAGATCCATAACTGCGTAATTTCTTTCGTTCCAAATCAAGATCTCTAGTGACATCGAAATCGGATGATCACGCATTAAAACACCTGCCTCCTTCCCCAAAGGCAAACGCCTACTGATTTTAAGAATGATAGAATTGGGGGAAGAAGGTTCGAAATGGTAGAGATAATGCTGCTTCATATTCGAAAAGTGATCAAACTCTATGTTAAAAATTAAACTACATACCAATTAAACATTACAATTTCATTCGTGAAATTACGGTAAATACAGAGATATATTTCTGAGTCTATATTGCAACATAATCAACTACAGAAAGATATGCATACTATTATTAAAAGTATCCAATGTTCAAACATATTTCCAATGCTTCTTTCTTTTGTTCTGTTTTGATTATTTGGTTCAGTCAAATTTTAATGAATGAAAAGTGACTCTTTTATTTGGGAAACCAGTTTTTTCACTTAATAGTGTGTTCTAAACAGATATACAACTGAAAAGAAGCATTTTTAATCACCCGAAGAAAAAGAAATAGGTAGTTAATAGCGGTAGTAAGTCAGATGGCAAAAGGAAGTACAGCAGAGTCCCGCAATCTTGACTACCGATTACTCGACATTCTGCATAATTTGACTATCATTTCCTTTATGGCTAAATACTTTCTGTTGGTCAAGCAGATTATTATCTTTAAATTTATGTGATCGTTTTTACAGCCACAGTGTAGTAGTTTCTAACATTGCCGTACATGATACAAATAGTATAAATACATATTAATTACTGTATTATTGTAATTACAGAACATGTTAATGCTTGTGAATGTCCGCATGTTTTCTTGCTCTGTTCAAGAACTTCTTGTGGTATTCTAATTTTGCAATTTTTGCCTCTTTCCGTTTGTGACACTATTTCTTGGAACATGTATGACGAATCTGACGGCAGATTTTATTCTTTTTGTGGAAATTTTAATTTAATCCGTTTCTTCTTTCCGTAATGAAGCGGTTGAAAGAAGTCAGGTAGCCTCAGCCGATTACCATTCAGCATCCTTTATGTTGCTAGCTATTAACAGGCTTGTCTGAAGTTTTATGGTTGTAGCCTATTGTAAAGTAAACTTGCAGTTCATTCTTGATAGAGTTTCTCAGTTTATATCCAGGTTTATAAGTGTTATTTTGTGTTAACTGTACAAATGAAAGAGTCGAACGAGAAGAAAGGAAAACGACGTGACGATGGAAATGAAATTGGATGCCTTAAGAGACTGGACAAGTAGGAAAGTAGGAAATTGCCATGAATAGATGAAATATTATGAATTTTAAATAACCCACCGTCCGTAAAACCCGATAGTTTTGGCAACTCGTCGCCCTCTCAGTCCGAGTTGGTCGTTTTTGCAAGCCTCTACTGTCATTATGTTGGCTGGATATGTTTCTAAGTATTTGACTATAATTAATTAAAAATGGGGCTAGAGACAAAACCTCTGAAATTCAAAACTACTTACATTATGTTAATCTTTATTCCTAACTTTCATTCTTTTAACTTTTATTGTTTTAACTAAGATGAAATCGTGTCTTTTTTGTATATCTACAATAAAGTTGGCGGCAGAAATAACAAATAATTTGAGGTATCTGTTTTCAATGCATGAAAATCTACTTCGTCTGGCTATTTGAAGAATTTACATTAGGCAGACGTTTTGCCTCAACAGGGCTAAATATGGATATTAAATTAACTTACAGCAAATGTGCAAAACGCCATTTGTGTTCTTTGGTTTGGAATGATTTTATTAAAACGGGAAATTAACTTTCTTGAGTCTGTTTCTTGGTTACAATACAGAAATAGCGATTTTGCAGAGTTAAATGTGATTAGTGGAAGTAATTTCATTTACCTCAAATTTTAATGATTTTTTTTCTTTTAATTTACAACTGATTTTGGTGAAACGAATTTCACACTTCTTTATCTGTACATCGGTTACAGTATAGAAAAAATCTCAGAATAATCCTACTGTTAACATATTAGAGAATGGTAAATAAATGAGGATCTAGTATCATTATACATCGTTCATTGCAAGGGAATATTTTCTGGCGTACCGTTTTCACTTTATTATCTAATATCCCCAATGCGTTCTAATTTGAAATGGTTCAAAGGAAAACAGTTGAATGCAAATATGAAGGCATTGTAAAAATAGTTAATTTGGATTCGAGGAGGAGTAATAATTGTATGTCTTGTTTTCGAAAAGAGTTTTTTGTTTTGTTTTATTTATTCCTGAATTCTGTGTAGTAAGAGAAAGAAAGGTATTCAGTAAAATGACATGAATAAATGCTGATCAACTCATAGTGTATTCTCATTAAATATGTGATAGGAAAACTGACATGCAATTTACATTTAATTTTTTATCTGCATAGGAAAATTATGTTCTACCTTTTCGAGAAAGTCATTAAAACGTAGAAAAACAAAATACGTTTTTAGAAAATAGATACATTTAAATTATCAAGCAGTCTTTTTACATCTTTCGTCAGTTACATTATCTATATTACGTCAGTTATATTATTATTATTATGTCTGCTTTAGAAAGTTTGCAAAGTCATTAGAAATGTTTTGAAGAGGAGGCAGGAAAAGTGTGCAGTGCCCTCGCAGGGACTTGAACCTTGAAACTCTTGAATACGCGCCGAGTGTGCTGAACATTACATCATGAAGGCATGCTAAGAAGGCGGGAGAAATACCTTATAAGTTTAATATATCTGTGAAACGTTGCTGTGCAGGACATAACTCCATTCCCTTACATCATAGCATTAAAATGACTTACAAAGATACCTTGTCGGTTCTTCATCCTTACAGGGTTTCGATATTAGAAACGCTCTTTGGACTTTCTTTCCTCTGTTCACTTAGAATAGACAATTGTAGAAAAGCGCATGAAGTATTCAAGGGGGATTCGACAGAATCATCAGAATTACTTATCAACATTAGCATTAATAATATATCAAAATGCACTTAAATGTAAAACTTCAAAATCATGTTTAACCCAATTGCACCTGAAAGAAGATTTCGTTTCATAAACGCATCATCACATTTTGCAAATTTAAACGTTTCTTTTTTTAAGTTCTTAGAATGTTTAATTACTGTAGTTTGTTAAATATTAAATTTCAAAATACTTCAGAACAACACTAAAAAATTACACTAATGTTTAGTTTAAAAAAAGCTAACAAGCATAACAAAGCAATAATTTGGGGGAAAATGGTGAATGTGTAGAGCAACAACATATTATATAGAATAAATTGTAAGATTTTGGAATGGATTTATTAGATTATGAAAGAGCATTTGGGGGTTATCCGTCTAGGGAAAGGGACGCCTTTTGGAGGATTTTCTAACGGAAACTAGCTCGTATCCTCGTTACACATGGGGAAAAGCCTCTAAAGCGCCCATGCAACCAGCCTATATACCGGGATTTGGACTAAGATGAAATTACCAGTGTTCAGCGAATTTACTGCTTAGCAGCTGGTGGGTCCTACAATAAAGAGAAGAAGGAAATATCTAAATTTTCAAGTTTTTAGTGTGATGACATCTCTTTCTAAAACATTTTTCGCTTTATCCTGTTATGTAAAGTCTTTAACAAAAAAAACTTAAATAACTAATAACTAGTAAAACTCATGTGATAACTAGTATAAGTAACTAATAACTAGTAAAACTCACGTGAGTAAAATGCTGTGAAACTTAGTGAGAGAGCATACTTACTTTTTAATTCCATCAAAAATAAAATTAAATCAATACGCTAAAAATATGAAACTTAGTATATTTCTCAGAATTAATATTTCTTAGAATAGTTCATAATGCGCTTCTGAAATGAAAATAGCATTAGAACTTAAATATCTCCTGAAATTTGAAGAAGAACCAGGAAAGATTCCTTCTCATAACAACTTATAATTAAAGAGAATTATACCACTTGTTATAAAAATAAGTTTGCTACATCTTACCCTAATTTTAGTAATTTTTATTTCATTTTCACAATATTATCTTTCAACAGATGACTATGAACCCAAATGATGTTGCAAATAATTTGGTTTCAGATCAGTTCTTGACTATTCAGAAATTTCTTAGGGCTCCTACTCTTTAAAAAGTAAAAATGGATTTAAAAAAATGAAATATAAAAAAACAAATCAAATAGATATATGAGTAACAATTAAACACAATATGTATGTGTGAATGTGTGTAAAGGTAAAAGAGCATGTAAAATAAAATATTAAAGTTAACATTAATAATACAATATCAAAATGCACTTAAATGAAATGTAAAGCTCTTCAAATCTCCAATATAATTTGGTTAATTCCACTTTATACCCCCAAAACAGTTAGGCACTTATAATAGATCTCTTATGTAATAGATCTTATAATAGATCTACATCATTTCAAAATAATTCCTTGTCATATGATTTATATATAATGTTAATGACCCATCAGCGAACAATGATGCTGAAATTTGAGAACTGAAACTTAAATTAGCTCATGAGGATAAAGGCAAACCGGAGTTAGTCTTAACCTAACTTTTAAATTAAATGTAGGTATTTCTTTTCAACTTCTCTGACTTGTAAGTTTGCTGTCCGCTTTTACTCTTTTTTTCTTTAAATATATTACGAAAATGTAAAAAGTATCAATTTAGCAGTTTTTGCATAAAAAAATGTTTGCCTATAAATGAAAGAAAGTTTAAACCATCCACAGTTGCATCTACTTCATAAATCTGCTTTCATCATTAACATACTAGCCTTCATCAAAAATGTATTAATTTCATTTGTATATGTAATTTTTAAAATGCATAACCATTACAATGGAAAACAAAGCCACTTTAATTTCTGCTTCGATTAAGCTGAAGTAATATGTTTTATATTGCAGTATTACTAAAAATGTTTCGGAACTGAAATTTTATTTTGCAAGCAAATAACAAATACTATTTATTTACTTCCGTTTCTGCTTTGTTTCGCTTTTATATTCTACTTTGTTCATTTCTATACTTTATGTTATATTTTTATTTGCTTGTGATATTTTATTTTATTTATTGTATTTTATTTTGTAAATAGTAGGTGTGTTAAGAAATGTTTAAAAGCTTATGTGTTTACCTGGAACAAAGTTTGTAATACCACCATTTGGGTTTATATTTGTGTAATGTATTTCATTTATATGATTTGAATACTTTATATATTTTTGCTTCTGGTTTGAGATGATAAGTAAAGTGAGGTTAATGCTACTGTCAAGAGTTCGATTTTGTGCTCAGGTTAATAATGCATATTCAAACCACTGTACGCTCGCCAGCGACCGAACGGCAAAGTCCTCAAATACTGGTAGTTCCGACCTGGTTGTTATTCCAGAGGAACGGGCTGGCTGCATGCGCATTTTCGTGGTTTTCTCCATGTCTAAAGTACATACGAGCCATTTTCCTTTAGAAAATCCCCCACGAAGGCATCCATTCCCTTAGGAAGATAGCCCTTGGGTGCTTTGCCATAATTCAGTACACTAAACAAACCGTAAATTGACTACATATGGTTTAAATATAAATTTTCTCAGTAATTTTAAAATCAGGTTTGACTCTTCTATCTGTTATAAGATAAAAATGTAGATTCAATTACAAGAATATATTATAATGCAAGACCTGGTTGCTAATTTTACCATTTTTTCATATTATTAAAAATAGTTTTTTATAAGAGTTTTTGTAAGAATACTATAACATTCTAAAATTTATTTATGGCTTAATGTTTTTTACTTTACATGCTTTTCGGAGAAATTTTTTATAGCAGGACTAGAACACAGATTTTCATTTTTTGAATTTTCGTTTAGCAAAGCTAAATTCCCAATCTGTCAAGTTGCTATTTGCGTTGATTTAGATTTCTTATAAAGTTATTTTAATACTACTCAAGTAACTCATGAGAAGTGGAGGAATTATGGCCACTCTTGTAAATTTAGTTCTCAAGCATCAAATATTTAACTCACCGGCTGCCCAAAAATGACTTGATGAAAGTTATAAATATCCCGAACTCTAAAATCACGTAGCTAGTGGGAAGTTTATATGTCACGTATAACGACTCTTCATCAATTGATGTACCAACTGACGATAAGCGATTTTCGTAGCAACCTTTGATGCATGCCTAATACTGTGATGCACTTTTAGTATGCAGTAGAATCCGTAACTTATAAATAGTGACGTTAATAGAGGAAGATAAAAAAAACCTTAAAAGAAAGGATAAAATATTTATTGCACAATCGTTTCATTTAGTGGCAGCATCTCGAAAATACAAAATTGTGTTATGTGCAATACTGGTTCAGTCACAAGGAACTTTTTTTGAGAGCAAAAGAATAACGTAATTCTCCCAGTGCGTCTAAACATCGTTTTTCAAATGTGTTTCGAGCAAAAGAAAAATATAGAAAGCAAACTATCAGAGGTTGAAAGAAACCAAGTTAGAAGACTGCGTATAAAAGTAAACGAAAAATAAAACTCTTTGTGTAATAACGTTACAGTAAACCATAATAGCTAAACAAACCAAGTGCACTTGGGCCAAAAAGTATGACGTAAACATGATTATAAAAGGCAAAAGCACAAAAGGAAGCAAAATCATTATATAAATATATATATAAAGACTACTGAGTGAATTACTTGTTAGTTTAATAGGATCCAGTAAAAGCCTTAGGAAAAGTAGATATTCGGTTAAATATTTATTTTGGAAGGTCTGTAGACATTTAATGTCCTCCAAAAGAAGAATTTTTTACGATAGCAATTCATCGTGTTTAAAACCTATATGTCATGAAAAAAAATATCAACTCCCAGAAGTATGTTACTATTTAAAAAATACCTTACTAGATTTTTCTTTTTAGGACAGATTACTGAAAGGTTCGCAGTAAATTTATTTGAACATTTTATTACGTTAAAAATATATGGAAACAGCCTTCTTGAAAGCTTCTACTTCATTTTTCGTAAACAACCTAATTCTACGATGATACTGCATATAAAAATACTTAGAAATGCTTAAAAAGAGGCAAAACAGTAACCTTTGATTGACGTATATTTTGAATCTAAGCTTTTTTTTACCTAATTTTAAATGTGCAGTGATCTGTTTCTCTTCCAATTATTTAGGGAACTATAAACCTACTGAAGCAAATCAGTAGCCTCTTCTAAGATGTCTTTGAGAATGCATGTATTCAAATATACTTTGAAATAATGAAGTAGTTTGGAATTTATTTCTTGTGTTAAATAAAATAGCTTTTATAGGCTTTGACATACAGCCACAGTTTTTTTCTTCTAATTTTTTTCTTTTTGAGAAAATCAGCTTGTTTCTTCTAACTTATGTACTACTAACAATATCGAAATCTACAAAGACACTTGTCTCTCAAATAGTGGTAGCTTGCCAACGTAAATAGTTTTTGCGAAGATGACTTAAACTCTCTTTAATATTAAATAATAACATAGGAAGAGAGTGTCATTCAGTTAACTAATCTGAAAAAACCGCACACTAGCAAATTTCTACCTACAGATCGAACGGATTCTTTTTCCAAAAGAAATGCAACTTCCCACTTGTTTCAGATTACAAACTTTACAATTACAGTTTTCACTTCTTATCTCTAGTTGCCACAGCCTTCTTTCTTAAAATAGATCCCCTCCCACGTGCTTGGCATTTCTTCAATAATTGAAGCAGCTTTAAAATGTAACAATTCCTTCATTTTTCTCTTACTGTCAATGAATTGCTTAATGAGTCTCGTAACTTATTTTTTTTACTGTAAGTGGAGTTATATAATGCTATTTCACTTGTAATTTACAAATCGCAACCATTCATTTCACTCTTGAATCAAAAGTACTAACTCATGTTTCATACATTTTTAATATCAAGATAACATGAATAGTACTAATAACGCAAAATAACTTTTATTATTAATTTAACATTTTGGTTATTTAAAACGGTATTATTAAATGTTTTATTAATTCTGAATTATTAATTTACTATGTTATGTAAAAATGTTTCTCATGTACTGAGGTGCAGAATTTCAGGTATTTTTTTCTGTGTGATGTATATAATCATTTTAGTAGGGTGTTCGCTTTTATGCTACGATATATGCATTGCAAATATAGGCGCAAAACAGCATCAATTTTTTGTTCTGGCATACTAATATTTTTCGTATGTAAGAACTTAAAATACAAGGTCTTTGTTAGAAAAGGAATTTCATATAAATGCTCCGAAGAAATCTTCTATGAATTGGATGCCAAATTAAAAATACATTAACATTTTAATTCATTAAATGTTCTTAAGCACTTTAATTCTTGGCATTTCAATATACTCAATTACAAGCTAAAATAAATACGCTGTTTCCAAGAATTACTAGTTAAACGTTTCGTATTTTAAATATGTTATTAATCTGATGACTCTGATGCTTTTATTGTATTGGGAAGGTCATATTTGGTGAAATAGAAAATGCACATCGTTTTAGTATTTCATCTCGATTTTACAAATGAAATTATATTATTCAAGTTGCCAATGTAGGTATTACAACTTAATAACGTAAATCAAAGAAAGAATCAAATTGTCATTTACAAATGTATACTTTATTTAAGATAATTACAATTTGCTACAATTTAGAAATAAATATATATTAATTTAAAATATGTAATATAATTATTGTTGCATAAGTACCCTTATAAAATTAGACAATGTATTTTACCTTAAGTAATTTCTTTAACGAGCTTTTTTATTTCAAGAATTTTCATAAGCAGTTTATTTTGAAACAAAACAACTAAATTTAATTCAGAAACTATTTAGTCAATTACTATTACGTAATTTATGCTTAAGAGACCAAACATATGTATATCTATATGTGTTTGTGTGTAATAAGCGTACTTAAAACGTTTATTAACATATTGTTCTGTAATTTTAATGCACCCATTAAAGCAGATGAAAAGCAAGTGATATCTAAAGGCTCAGAGTTAAATTCTGGGTACTTTTCCATTTCGACGGCGCAAATTTCGCAAAGAAGACTTTATTGGCGACAGCACACAGTATACAGTATAAAAAAATTTAACAAATGTTAGTTCTAAGCATTTTTTACTTTGGAGGCATAACCATTTCAATATCGTTTAAATTTTTTTCAAATGGGTTTTTCGTTTTCCTTCTCCACATAAATTCTGCGAGATAACTTTCGAGAAGATGACGTGCCGTTCATCTGTGTTTCTTATTTCGCCATTTGGTGCTACCCCACTGTAATTTTTTTGCGTGCCTGTGCGTGCGCGTGTGTGGGCGTGTGTGTGTGTACGTGCGTGCGCGCGTGTGCGTGTGCGCGTGCGCGTGTGTGTGTGAGAGTTTCCGAATCGATCGACAAAACTGTATTTATGGTTTACTTTTAAATGTTCGTATCTTTCCTCTTCCAGCTTTTTCAGTGCAATATGATGTCCATGAATTGGAATATATTGTAGTACCTTTTTCGATATTTTCCTTAATTGCTTCTAATATAACACTAATGGATTGGTTGGCACCTTCAGAAGGAAACATTCGTTTGTTTCACGACAAACTTAACTAAAGAACCACTGTTGTGATAAACTGTTCCGTGACTGATTTCTAAGTTAATTCTTCGATTCAGCCATAAATAAACTTTACACACTTCAAGAAATTCAATTTCGATGACTTAAACTATGTGCCTTTCCGTGTACTTCTTTTACTGCGACAAGATGAAAGATTACAGCGCCAATTTCGTCTCCGAAATACAATTTCATTTCATGATTATTATCCCAAGTAGCAATTTTAGACGAAACGCCTTTCGCTTGAAGGAATCTGACAGATTCCTCCTCTTTTCGGGAAATCTCAAATTTTTCATTGGTTTTTCATCCATTTTTGATGTATTAGGAAAAATATGTGAATTTAAGAATTTACTATGCTTTCATCGTAGAACATCCCAATTCGACGATTCATATCACGTGACCCAATTGATCTCATCTCACATAAACTACACTACAAAAATCTAATTCTCTCGTTTATTATCTGCATTAATTTCAAGTTAAATCTTAATTTGGAATAAAAGTTTAAATGCAAGAATTATTTCAATTTGTACGAATTGCTTATTCAGAAATTATGTAAAACTGCAGTACTTCGCTAGTGCATTCTTATTAGAATTGAGGAATTTAACCCTTGACTTTGCCTTTTCTATATGTCCGCTTTCGGGTGAGCAGTGTGATTGCACCTTAATTGACGTTATTACCGCGAATGGGGTTAGGGCATAAAATTGAACTATCTGGTAAAACTTATGTGTAACTGTATGTCAGTATTGAAAAAACGATCAACTGTCAATCTGTTAAGAAATGGCGAGATTTGTATTGAAAGTGTGGCGTAAAAGGTTACTAGTAGGACATTCCGTTTGGCGTCGGTTCTCCATTTTTGGCGACTTTATCGCCTGTGCCCTCGAAATAGAAAAGTACCTTTTTCTGCTTACACACACACACATACTTTTACAAGCTGTCAAAAATATGAAAAATGAGAACTGTAGTCTAAAATCTTCAAATTCTTTTACGCAAATTATTTTCAGTGTTCTTGTCTGAAGAATTTCATCAGTATTCACATTCTTATATGTATGATCGAGCACATTAAGAAGTAAATATTACATATGCCAAGCTATTAAACTTTCCAAACTGCGGTTGAAATTATAAATGCCTCATATAATTTCAAAAATCTAAACATTATGTAACTGTAATGCTTTCCACTTCAAAATCTAACAGCCTTGTTAAGAAGTGTAACAAAATTTGGACATTTACAATTATTTCATACAATATATTTGAAAAAGGATTGAATGATAAAAGACGACACAGTAGTTTCTGAACACTTAACAAAGTACTCTTTTCTTCGGGAAAAAATTATCTTCATAAGAATGAGCAACAGAATTACATCTAGTTAGGTTTTATCTCTTTTAAACTTGCCCCATATTTCTAAATATGCACAATTCTGAATTGCTCAGATAAAACATGTGTTATTGTCATTAAAAAAATTACAGTATACAAAATGTATAGGTAATTTAACAATGGATCTTCAATTTCTTTAAGTTCTTGATATATATAGGTCCTGATTTTTAGTTATTTTTATTTCGAAAGTTAACTCAAAATTGAGTACCTATGAATCTAAGAATTGAAAAACTGATTTATTTTTTTTATCTCTATTAAAGCTGTTGGGTACGAAATGTGTTTTTAACTTCAAATACTTAAACCACGCAATCTATCTGTAATTCGTATTTTGAGATACTATACTGATTTCTTCGCCTTTTTCTGCGTAATTCTGAATAATTTGTCGTATATTTAATAGGCAACAAGTTTTAAAAATATCTTCTACAAGCAAATGGTAGAAAGTATGATTACGCAACATCATAAACCACACAAACAACAATTTTAGTCTCAAGATACTTCTGAGCTTCAACTACTCTTGTTATGTAATACGTACTTAGCTACTTCAGTTGTTGAATTAAAATATCTTAATTGTAATGATTTATCTTAATTCTGTTATCAGACTTAAAGGTTATTAATTTGTTTTTATTTTGTAGTTGATCTTAAATTTCTTTGCCTTGTTGAAAAGTAATTGTTGTCATTTAATTTTTTGGCAGATTTGTTTCACTCTGAATTTAAGTTGCTTGAGTAATTAAATTTTTCTCTTTCCTTAAGGTAGTTTGTTAACTATTTAATTTTTTGTTTAGTTAATACTTATTCTTAACTTGTTGGCTTAATGTTTAATTTCTTGTTAAGTTCACCCTTAACGTCAATTTTTTAAAAACGCTTTTAAGTTTTGCCTTACACAAGCTTGTGTTAAAGTTTAATTAAGTTTTGTTAATGTACCCCCTTTTCTGCTAAGCTGGGATCCATATTTTCTGACTAGGGTGGTCGTGTTTTGTTTTGTGTAGAAAACACAAAATTTTTTTCTATGTGATTATTATATTTTAATTGAAGAAATTTCCACTTAACTACTTCAAGACAATGGCCGCGTCATGGTGATTTTCATACGGGGTACCCCCTGCGAGAGGTAATGTTTTCTCACTTTGTAATCGCCGCCACCTCCACCACTTAATGTATATTGTTACTAGTTCTGTTTACCTTTAATAAATGCAATATTTAATTTAACTTAACTTGTAATGTTTTCACTTATAACTTAGAATACTGGACCCAATAAATTTAATTGAAACTTGAACGGGTTATTATATTGTATTAAATTTAAACACAACGCAATGTTAATTCTTTCTGTTGGAGTATTATCTGGTACTATTTACTGTTACATTTGAACACACAGGTTTTACAGTCTTAATGTTGTTTTATCTTGTCTGTCACACTATTTTTACACCCATGCAGTATTTGTTATAGTCATGTGATTTAGAATTGTTATTCATATTCTTGACTTTCATGTGTTATTGAACGTTAAAACTTAAAAATTTAAATTAGAGATAAAAAACTCCAACACTCTTATTGTATTATTAATAACTATTACGTGATTTTAGAAATAATTATATTTAGTACTCCTTCCATATGCATTAGTCTTTTACATCATGATACATGGCAACACACATTTGTCTTTAAAATTATTTCTTTCCTAATTCTGTAATGGTGGCTACATTCACTTAATAAATAAAATGTAGTTTTCTCCTATCTTCTGAAAGTAATTTATCCTTTTACAAATTTAGTCATGAACCTGTAACAGAAGGACTGCATAATGTATATATTACGAAATGCTGCTGTTACTCAAGCAATGGAGCCTTCAACTGATAGGAGAATTTAAATTATTCCAGCGTAAACTGTTCTTAAACTTTTGTTTTAAATATGTTATTTGTATATTTTTCACACGGGATTAAAATGCATTATTTATTTTGATGCGTGTTACGATGAGCATAATGTGTCTTCATTTTTGTGTGAACAGCTGAATTGTACTATATATGTGAATTTGTAGTTTTGTCGAAAGTTGTAACCAATTCACTTTTAGTCACGAGCAAGATAACTTTGTAGGTAATAGATCTAATGTACTGGCAATGATAGCGTAGATGTAGCTTGAACATGTTTATTGCGCAGAGGGAATGATAGGCTTGCAAACAGACGTCACTGAATTGAGCATAATTTTATTATTAGATAAAGCAATTCTGAAGACAAAAATCTTGCTTCATTCATGATTATGGGTGCAAAAAGCACCCTACAATTTTGTGTACCCAGCTTCATTTCAGAACAACAGAAAAATGCGAATAAGCGAAGAGATGTGTGTTAATGAAGACAGAATAAATGGCAGAAGAACGTGCGTAGCTGGATTGCAGCGGTGTTTACAGCAAAATTTTTGTTAATCTGATTGGCTAAGAACTATACTCAATGTAGAAGATTAAGTTAGTTTTCAGATATGATGCAATTTCGGAAATGTGATTACTTTTTTTGGAATAGAAAGAGAAAAATGACAAAAAAAGGAATTTGCTAATTTAAAGTATAATTCAGAGTTGCATATTTTTAACTTACATACGTATATATATATATATATGTGTGTGTGTGTGTGTGTGTGTGTGTGTTTCAATAGATGTAGACAGATCTTGAATTAAATTGAATAAATTCTAAATCTGGTGCTATGAGATATAATATAGCAATTCTGACAAATTTCCATTTAAAAGTACAGCTATAAAAATATTAATTCTAATTGTTCGTCTCCATTATTTCACATTCGTCTAAACGATTGCGAGCGACTTTTATCAAAGTTGAATCTTAATTTATAACTTTGAGTAGTAAAGGGAATATATAAAAACATTATTACTTGAGAGAATATGT
>KK113189.1:1205878-1264235 GCA_000611955.2 Stegodyphus mimosarum
TATATAAGCTAAGAGAAAACATTTAACAGTATGAGTTTCCTTAGCAAAATCTAGTTGACAGTCCATCAGAAGGTGGAAATATAAAAATAACTATGAGTAAATAGTAAATAGTAAATATAAAATAAAATGTATGATGTATTGGAATAATTTAAAATGAAATTGAAGACGTCAAAATTTTGAAGTAAAAACTATTATCACACAACAATAAACCCAAATATTTAACAATTTTTTCTCTAATCTAAAATAAAATGACAAACGCCATGTGAAAATTAATATAAACATAATCAATATACAATAAAATTATACACATACCGAGGCCGGCGTATGCATAACTCCGTTAACTTGGATTCTGGTAGCGCCAGTCATCTCAGGGAAAACGTGTTTAGAAATTTTTGAAATTTTTAACGGTATAAATGGCTAAAATGAATCATTAGCAGCAAATGAGTTTAAAAGGTATTTCTCCCGCCTTCTTAGCATGCCTTCGTGGTGTAGTGGTGAGCACGCTCGATGGATTATTCGAGAGGACCATGGTTCGAGCCCCGGCGACGGTATTGCTCATTTTTCATCTCTCCTGCTTTCAAAAAATACCTAATGTCTCTACAAGTTGACTAGCTCCTACATCTGTAGCACCAAAGCGATCGTAACAAAAATAAAATTTGATTAATAAAGTGTGAAGAAGCAAAAATACGTCCACTATTAAAATAGGCCCAAAACAACCAAGGAGCAAGAAAGTGAGTCATAATAAATGAATTAAAAGAATCTAGTATCAGAGAGCATACGTTCAGCTAACAATACTCAGCATCAAAGAGTTAATAACTAACTTAAAATAAATCATTATTTAGTTAATAGAGCAGTAGTAAAAAAAAGGGAAAATATTCAATGCATGCTTTCATCCCGTGCCTAGTTCGCCAATTCTCGTCATTAAGCGCGACAAATTTATGTGGCGTATTCGGCCGATTGAGAGAAGCAAAATGTCTGTTGAAATTACATTAAGGTGCACAATTTCGTTTCAGCAGGTATGGGACTTTTCTCTAATCTTACTTTTGATCAGGTGAATGAGGGAATCCCGTGATGAAGTTGCCGGTTTTCAGCATCCGACGTCATGTATTTCAAAGTGAACATTCAAATCACTGACATTAACATCAGTATCACAGGCATACGTTGATTTCTGATATATTTACACAATTTTAATGTTGTCGAACGCTGAATAGACGCAAACAGTGGCTGCCGGTATACTACTCAAAGACTCCTGAAGCACATTTGAACACACATGGCCCTATAAAGTGAGCTCGATCGACATCGCGAACAAGTCATGAATAATACTTTATTTAGCCCGCCGCCCCGACGGTATAGTGGTTACGGAAGCCAGCTAAGGGATCAAAGGGCCTGGGTTCGAATCACGGAGAAGGCATGGCTGTAACTGTCCGTTCCTTCATAGGAGGCAAAGATGGCCCACCTATTAGGTGCCCCCATAATAAAGTGACCACCACCTCTGGCCTTAGTAGTGGCCAAGCCGAAGTCGGCTGAGAGCCTGCCATTGGAACAAAAAAGAAGCTTTACTTAGGTCGCAGGAAGTGACATCACAAGATGTTGAAAAAGCTGACCTTTTAAAGAAAACAGTGTCCTGAAGCCATTTCAATGGTATTTTGGTTTTCTAACCTCGCTAATACGCCATGTGTGTGTTGCCTTTTTATTAGAGCATCTTTTATATACATATATAATATTAAAATGTAATGTTTGAATGGTTTGAAGAAGGAATCCGGTACTTTTATCAGCTTGTAGCTGTAAACAGGGCTGAGTGGTCAGGCATGATGACGCATTTAACACAACAGAGCTTGAAGTATCACAATCTTAATTTTTACGCATATGAAATTGTCCTTTTGCAGACAAGATCAGAAATATCAGAAGTTGGAGGAAGGCAACGATCACTGGCGGACTTGTTGGGCGTGTTTCGATGGGGTCTTAAAAATATGGTCGTTTCTCAATAAAAATTATTTATTTTGTGCTACAAATGATTATTTTATAGTGTTGTTTATGTGTTGTGCTACTTGAAAACTACTTTTTTTTTTCGTTTACACGGCTTCTCTTGGATTATTTAATGTTTCGAGTCTCCATTCGTACGTAGGCCTAACAAAGCTGTTTGTTTACTTTCTGTGTATACGTACTTATGTTGGATGTATTTTGCTGTGCAAAGTACCTAAGTTCTGTTTTACTTCCTACTATATGCAGTCGAAGTAATTTTCAGCGTTTTATTATCATCTGCATATACTTTTTGCTGTTTTGATGCATGTTTGATACGATTTCATATGATGTTGAAAAGTGTGTGCTTTTGTCTTTTCTGTGGATTATTATCAGTTTTCATATTCACTCTCATTTTGTTATGTAATTGTGCTTTTTTTTAGGTTGCCGCTGTAAACTAGTTATTTACTGTGAATATTTGTTTGCGAATTGTGAAGATAGTATAACTGGCTTCTTGAGGAATTATTTGTAATTTCAAGCTTAGTGCACAGACACGTAGTCTTCACCCTTTATCTTGTCCTTTTTATGTATTTTTCTTTTTTGTGCTTAGACAGTGGATACGTAGTGATTTGCTTTGCATGCATGCTTGAGAGATGTGTAAATTGTTTTTGCTGCTCTACCTTAAGCTTTATTGTGCATTTTCACGTTATGTTTAACGTTTATTTAACATGCGTTAGAAATTATTCTGTGAGAAATTGAATCTTAACAGCATAGTGCCTATTGAGACTCGTTTGTTTACATCTGAATGTGGCTTTGCATCAGTACCAGTTCTTTTGGCCCTTTGGTGAATTTTTGCATAGGAGTTTATTCTCTTAAACTAATTTTTAGAATATGTTTTATTTGATTTTTTGTGTATCTAAGTGTATTGTTAATTTCTGTGATTTGTTTTGTGTACTATTATGTTTTTTTTTATTGGAAGCCTAGAAGGAGTTCATCGTTTCATTTTCCTGTATTTTAATAATTTTTGTACAAGTTCTTTAAATTGTAAACATTTAGAAAAGTTTTAAATTGTTGCTCTGATTCTGAAATATAATTTGTACTTGTTCACATCCCTTGTTGTTTGAAAATTGAAATCGGTACACTTTGTATTATGTCACTTTCTGATGCTAGTCGTACGGCAGATATGAAACGAAAAGAGAAGTCTATGACCGACTGTTAAGTAGAGTCTGATGAGAATTTTTTGCCAGCTCTATCGCTTGATAAAAGAAACGAAGTTAGCAACGCTATTATGTCATTGGCTAGACAAACTCTACAGCTTGTGAATGAAATAACAGAGGAGAAGAGAGTGGGGAAGAAATATTTAGATGCCATATCCGAAAATCTTGAAAATATTAATGCCTTGGCAGCTACTCATTGCTTAAAAATCATTGAAGTAGAAGTGTCAGCAAGGGAGACTTTTGATGTTACAACTACTAACGATTTTTTCAAAACAGAACGAACTTAAAACTCTGCATGATGAAATTCTACTAATTAAAGGAGTTGTGAGATCAAACGAGGTAATGGATACGGATGAAGTATCGAAGGGTAATGATGAAATTATTCTACGCCTTTTGAAGGAAAGTGTATCTGCACTCGATGTACTGGAAAACTTACCGGTCCCTGAATCCCTTCGGGTTCATCCACGTAATTGATTTCTTAAGAGAAATGGTGATCTTGTACTAAGATTAGAATCCAGCGAAGAGGTATCAAGGCTGGATACACAAATCCGTTGTCGAAAAGAATGTAATGAGGTCATTCGTACAAGGAGAAGACCATTTAATACCCCTAAGATCATCATCTTATGATGTTCCTAATCATCTTTCAAACGATGATTTAGTAGAAGCCCTAAAGGATGACTGCAAATGTGGCACTGAGAGATGTGCACGTTTTCTTTTTGAAATTTGGATCAGGAGAGAGAATGATTTGAGCCGCAGGATTTTTCAGATTTTTCCTTTATGTCAAGTTGGTTTCGTGGACCACCGAAGTATCTCCATTGAACGGCTCACTTATGATGTTAATCTTTTTGTAAGACCTAAACAGTGCCTAAACTGTCAGGAATATGGGCATATTGCCAAATTCTGTAGAAACGCTCCAGTCTGTTGCTGGTGTGCTGGCACACACAGTTCAAGAGAATGTCAAAATAAGTATGAACACCGTTGTATTAATTGTATCACGGCTAAAAATGTGACTTGCACTGATTCTGATACTGCTTATTATTCCAATTCAGAGAATTGTCCTATTTATAAAAGGGATTTAGATTTCATTAAGGCACACACGAATTTCGTCTCAGGATTTTTAAGTGTGTAATGAACTTTATGTTAATGTTTTGTAACTTTCTTGTAAATTTGTTTTCACTAATTTGTATGTTTAAATTTCAAATTAATTTTTTTTACTAAAACTTTTAATGAGTTGTCATTAAAGTTATGAGTTAATGAGGGATCATTTGTATTTTACACTAATATAAACTGGTTTTAAATTATTAATATTTTATGAGTGGATGGACTCCCTCAACTTAATTTATTTGATGTATTTACTTAAAATTAATCTTAACCACTGTAGGATCGCTGCTTGTCAGCTTCCGATAGTTGAAAATTGAATTCAAAGAACGTTTGATATTTTATTAATCCAAGAGCCTTACTTGGTTAGGGGCCTTCCTGCGTTTCTAACAGACAATTGCAGACACGATATTTTTTAATCATAGTTGAATACAATAATTTCCATGTACACGGATTTTAAAGCACCACCTCATCTTAAATGAGTAAGCAAAGGAGCAAAGCGTCTGGCCAGGAGGAAAGCTTAAGTTAAAGTGACGTAGTAATTCAAAGGAAGAAGGGAGGAAGTCAGGAAGTTTCAATTCGAGTTAAAAAAGTTACGGTTTACAAGTATTTGATTGGGCAAGAGGTATCTGCATTAAACGTTACGTAACATGGAAAGATCTCGAATTTGGGAGAACAGAGGAATTTAGAGGGCAGAACACCAAATTTGGAACAATTAATTTTAAGGTTGTCAATCATTTCATATACATATATAATGTAGAGTCTTTGGATTATTTTTAGAAGCTAGAGATGCAAAAAATGTGCAATGCCCTTGCCAGGGACTCTTACCTGAACCTCTCGAATACGCGCCGAGTGTGCTACCGTTACACCACGAAGGCATGCAGAAAGGAGGGAGAAAATACCTTATAATATTATATATGTGTGTATATATATATATATATATAACCTAGTGAACGAGGCGGCTCTATGGGAAGTCACGTGATTTTACTCATATGTAACATAAATATGAGTAAATCCTCCAGAAAGGCATTACTTTTCTTAAACAAATAATTCTAGTTCGCTTTTCCATAGACCAAATACTCCAGTCAAAGGAAGGAAAATTGAAGACATAAAAAGCATTAGCTTTTCTTCAGAGGACTTCCTTCATTGGTTTAGAAGTCGAAAGAGAAGCTTCTAAAGATGAAAAAAAAAACTTATGATGCAAATAATTTCATTTTCTCTTAGGTCTTAGTCTCTGAGTGAATCGTATAATTTAGCCATTTCCTAAGATTTTTCAATGAACAAAGCTACTTGTGTTTGGGTTTGACAATTACCATGATTAGAATTTGGATACAAAGCTAATTAACTTGATAAATTTCAAAAGGAGTCATTATCCGTTACTTCAAAATTTTCTAAAAGAATTTTCTGCATCGATTAGAATTAACATGAGAGATTAAACTATGCTTCTTTAAATTCTAAATCTTAAATTTATTGAATGGTATTTGCTGCCTTTTAAGAAAAATTATGAAATTAGGAACACTTATTTGAAATTCACTTTTTCGTCTTTCATTAGAAAGCATTATTGCAGTATTTTACTGCTTTTCTTTCAAATATTTTCAATAGCATAATCAAGACTTGCTTCTTATAATGTACTCAATGTGGTTAATAAAACCGTTTTGTAATTCAGTAGCAAATCATAAAGCAATATTTTTACAAAACATTTATGACCTTCAATATTATTACGTTTTCTTCTGTATGGTATATTAATAGAGTAAAATGAGATTTGCAAATTACTTTTTCTTAACGTAGCACTCAATTTAAAAAGTTAACGATTAGTATTTTGTATAGAAATTTTATTCACATTTCTTATTTACTAATAAATATCACATTTGATATTATGTATTTTAAAATAAGACTTTGTCAAACATACTGAAGTTAACAGCTTAAAATCTTGAATTGAACTTGTCAGTTTTTGCTTCCTAAATCTCTTTCAACAAAATATTTATCAGCAGCTGCTATTAATGTATGAACAAAGCAGATAATACTTGAATCTGTACTACTTCATATCATAAAATGAATAAATGATTTTCCTTGTGCACATTCCTCTTAGGTACTCTAAATATGTAATGATCCGTCACTCTTTTGCTCCGGTATCATCAGATCGGATATTATTTTCCGCTAGCTTACTGACAGGAACATCATCATTGTCATCTGAAGTTCGTCTGTTACAACATCTCACGTCATGAGACATTTTCTCGAACATGGAAATGATCTAAATATCTAAGATATACATAATAAGACACAATTACACATGCCGAGATATATCTGATATTTTTATTCTCATATTTGTCTTAGCTTTACGCCTGTAATTTTAAGACCGGTTTTTTGAATTGCCAACAGTTTAAAAGTATTGCTAGATATCTACGAATTTTGTACAGATAAAAGATTTCTTCCGCTATGTTTACGCACCGTACCCATAACCTCTCCAAATAACATACAGCTAAATAATACACATTATGTGAATACGATATCATTCACAGGTATTGCTGTCGGATATTTAACAATTAAATATATTGACAGGTATTACTGTCGGATATTTAAGACAGTTAAGTTCAGCTTATTATTCTCGAGCTAATATTATCGTTCTACATTTTTAATAAGTTGCATACGAAAGGTAAAAATTTTATGTTATAGGGCTTATTTGACTAAAAAGTTATTTTAATGTTCGCTAGGTAATTTCGCTGTTTCTTATATAGTGTCTATATGTATATAGTGTCTAAAATGTTTGCTAAAATTCTATTATTATAGTACCGAGCCAAAGACAGAATTTTCCCTTATGCAGCTAAGATCTGGCTTTAATTAACTTAGTTATATTTAATCCGTTTCAAGGTTACTTACAAAATGTATTCTGTAGAAGAAATTTTAATGCAGTAATCAAAGAATTCTGAATATATGCTTCCCCCATCTTAGAAGATGATATAGTTTCAAACTCCTTTTCCAATATTTCATTTTTCCCAACAATTTTATCTAATTGATACTCGATAAGGTAAAACGATTTAATCTATCGTTTTCATACCTAGAAAGAGGTACATATGTTTCAATTTTAATCAGTATCTTATTGAATAAAACATTTAGTGATTTAAAAGTAATAAGCACATTTCTTGATAATTTATACCTTTATTTTATTTCCACAGTTCATCAAAATGCTTCTAATACCATACAGTCCGTAACTTCTGCAAATTCACTTTTTTAAATTGTAACTATGATTTAATTTTTTAAAAATTGATTTCTTTAATTTTTAAGATAAACTCTTCTTTGAATTATAAGAATATAATACGAAATTTTTATGTAGTATTTATAAGTAATGATTCCATTTTGGAACACTGGTAATAGTCATCAGGTTCTGCAGTGATATCTATTTTATTAAACATTTACTCAGTTATTTTACTATGAGGATTAATTTATAGAAAATGAAAATATGGCTTTTGCTTTTACTGATGTTTTGTTTTCGTTTTTATGTGTGTTCTGAACGAGAAAGAATCAAGATAAGTAAAAAGATGAGAAACGTACATATTGAAAATGCAAAATTAATGTACTATTTATTACAGGTCAGTGCTAAACCTGCGAAACTGACGACACATTTTTACTTAAGTAAAATGAAATTAAAATAAAGCGTCTTTATTGTAGAGGAATGAGTGGTAATTACCAAGCTTATTCCCCAAATCCAAAATTAGAATATATGTCAATAAAGCATTAGAATTCTGAAACCTTTTGGAAGCAAAATGCAAGAGCCGACAAGTGAAATTAATTAAGCTGAGAATAGTAACTAAAAATACCATGGAATCCTAAAATTGAACCCTAGCAGAAGCAAAATTTCATTTAAAAGCATAGAAAATATTCTCTTAACTATACAAAGGGAAAAATAATGCTAAGCCAATTCAGACCTCTAGTTTATTTAGGGAATGCACCAAAAAAGGTAATAAAGACATGAGGCAGAAAAAATACAAAAGGATAATTAAATGAGTAATTTATAGCCTCAGGGAAGCAGAAATTAGAAATGCAATTACAGACCTTCGATATGATATCTATATATAAATCTATGATTTTAGAGTACAACTCAGGCAGAAGGTCAGGAAAAGGAACGAGGTTTAATTAAATTTCTAATAATAATCAATTCCCGTATTAGTTTAATTAATAACCTACTTTGCCCCTCAGCCTTATGATACATACCAGCAGGTTGTTTGCGCGTTTTGAAACTCTCAGGTTTAGTTACTGCTTTTAGCGCTAATAGTATATAACTCTTAAAATTTTTCTTTCCTCTCTTTCTAGTATACATGTATATATATATATATATATGAAAGTTTTATTTTTATTTTTATTTTATTAATTTTATTTTTAAACAAATGTGTCTTGAATTTTGTAATTTTAATTTAAAGCTCTTTTGGACATTTGTATATTTTTTTCACAAATGTGTAGACACTTGTGCATCTAGAATACCCAAATGTATATCAATTATCATTTGAAGAAAATAACTTCATTCATATTTCCTTGTTACATACATTATAATTAACTATAGAATTCCCTTTTTCCTGCTTTACTAGTGTACAATAGTTACGCCCAGCGGGTTACTGAAAGATCCGTGGATCAAATCCCCCGGAGCACAGATGAAATTTGCTGGTCCGAAAAAAAAGTTAATATCTCAACAGTATTACTTCTAATCTCTACCAGTTTCGTTAACCTCATAGGGTTTTAAATATCATCCTATATAAGATATTGGACTAGATAAACCGGAAGAGGAATACGAAAAAACATTTCTTGCTGCTAAAAAAGTGTCAAACTCTTGAAAGATTGCTCTGTCAGATTACCATCGAAATTAATAGAGTTTTGTTCAAAATCTACGGCAAACTCAGTTGCTTATTGTGCCACATTTCAAATATTAGAATGGGTTTTCAATCCCTTTTCACATTTTTATGAATATATAAAACATTTTCAATGGCATTTTTAAGGTAAAACTTTATTTTAGTGAAAAGAAAGATAGTCTTAAATCCTAAAACCATTACTATAAACTTCTTGAGGGTAATTACTCCACTGTTTTGGGTGTTTCGTTTGTCAACCCATAATAACCTGGATGGTCTACATAAAACAAAATATAAAATTTCATTTAAATTTCTTTCAGTTTACTGAAAACAATCTATGAATTTTAACTTAATGGTTTACTGAAAGGGAATTTTATTGACGTGATATTTTGAAGACAGCAAGTTAAAATTTTTAAAAAAAGTATTTTACGTAGAGTAAAAAATACAGTCTTAAATATTTGTTGGGGCATTATTACATATGCAAGTGTGTAAGCATTATACATATATAAGTGTGTAGATAAGCTAGTTGAAGGCCGTGCTTGTTTTTATACTTGAAACTGCCTATTTCATGAGAAATAATCGAGCGCTTCCTGTATTATAGTTCTCTCGCATTAGAAAATATGATAATATAGATGCTATTCATTTGAAAACCGCATTGTTTTACATTGTGGATAGGATAAAAAAAATAAGTAACTGCATGCAAATTAATCAGAAGTGAGGCAAGAAGCTTCATGACGCAGTATAAAATAGGAAATTCTCGAATAAAAGACAGGAGGATATCCAAAAAGAAAAAAAAGAAATATTTCAATAATTAAGAAAATTTTTATTTTATATCTATAAATTTATAAAATGAATAGTTAAGAGTAAAAATAAAAATACAAAAACAAAACAGACAAACTCAATCTTAAGCGCATCACAAGAATAAGCGATAAACTGAAAGATCAAATTAAAGAATTAAATTGTTATAGTGTTATGGAACGATGGATATTTAAACTTTGGATAAAAATGTACAAAAGTAAAAATGTTTTTAAAAGTTCCTTCAAGGAGGAAAGGAATTAATATTAGTAAGAAAGAAAAATAATCCTTAGCAAATATGAAGCTATAATATTATAGAACTACCTTAACATATTTAAAACAGTAATAACCTTTCAAAATATTTGCGAAACGTCATGTCATATATCTGAAGTTTGAATTATTGAGTTTGTTGCTAGATAGCATTAGCATACTTTGGGTAGAGTAAAATTATGAAGTTATGTCGCCCTTGTAAGCCTAATTCAGGTCGTAGTGCAAAACACGTGAAAGCAGCTTTCGACCATTCATTTGATGCCGCATTTTGAGGAAAGGCGTTTGAGCAAAGCAGGCTGCTTTTATTTCATCAGAAACAGATTTCTATAGTGATTCAATCATCTTATTTGCTAGAGTTTTGACTCTCGCTCCGTTGTTCTCTGTTTTCCTGATAGTCATCATGATAGAACAGTCAATATCTTCAGGCAATTCAAGTTATCCAAAACGACTTGATAGCCTATCTGTGACAAGTATCAAAAGAAGCACTCTGTTAATGCGTTCAGATATGTTAGGTGTCTGTGCACATTTTGATGGATGTAACTTCGTAGGTGAATAAGTAATAACATTTTACATTTCAACCAGAGCTGCCCTACAAGGGTTACCGCGAGCGTTTTGAACATGAAACGATAAACATAAAATTGCACCATGGTAAATAATTAAAATATAAAGGTATGCTGAGTTTATTTTATTAGGGGAATAAAGGCGAGAATTACACTTAGACCTATATGATTTGATTTTTATTGCAAATCTATTATCATTATGTAGAATTTATAAAATTACGTAAAGAAATTTATAATAATTACAAATCTAAGTCATAATCTACGCATCTTAATATAGTCATATAATTTGCGCTGCCGTCCAACAGTTCTTCAAACAAAATAGAATAATCTTTGTCAAATGAATAAAACATTGTAACAAATGATAATAGGTGAATAATAAATTAGTTGTTATCTGTTAATAAGCGAAAAATAACAGAAATATCTCCAATGGAACTTAAAATATTGTAAGATATATCCTGGTGTAGTATTGAAAGCCAAAAAAAAACACCACTGAAGCCAGTTTCTAAAATATCACAGCATAACCGCAGTAGAGAAAAGTAGTAGCCATAAAACTAATTACAGATGTGTAATAAATCAGTTGCAATTAACTATAATATGGAAAACTAAGAGAAACAGTAATATAAATTAAGAACCATAAGTAAAATTTTTAGAAGTACTCTGGCGATACATTAGGGATAAAACGAAGCCGTGGAAATTTGAAATTTTAAAAGCAGAAGGGAATAAAATAGTGTTTATCTTTTTTAAGATAAAAAAAATAAATTGCGAGATCCATTAAAGGTGCGAGAAAGGAAAGCAATTGTAAGTGGCAAGGAGATTAGTAGATCCAAAATAATAATTTAGACTGAAATACGCAAAAAGACCCACGGTAAGACATAGCTGGAGTGAGATTAAATTTCACCAAAATTATAGGCAAATGGGCTAAAAATAGTATTTAATATAAGAGGATTTCTAATACAATCATTAAAAGCCCTTTGTTTGCTTACAGCAGAAGTCACGTCAACAAGCAGGTTCTTTGCAAGCATACGTAATTCTATTTCGTTCCAGTCATTTTTTTTTCTTCCCTGTCCAAAAATATCTTCCCCATAGATGAAAAAAGTAAAATCAATGCAGTTTCCTCCAAAGAGGGAATACGAGAGTTTCTCCATGATTGCTTTTACTTGTAATGTAAATACGAATCACTCTAGACATTCCATTTTCGAGAAGAACTCTTAGCTCAGGTAGTCTTCTTTCTATATAGTTTGACTTAAAAATATAAAATTTCATAAAATTCTTCGGTACATATGTTTTCTGTAATTTAAGTATAAGAAAGTGTACCTTTGAAACAGAATAATTTTCTATTTTGTTTATTAATATTATCAACAGA
Organism: Stegodyphus mimosarum; assembly: GCA_000611955.2. NCBI lineage: Eukaryota > Metazoa > Arthropoda > Arachnida > Araneae > Eresidae > Stegodyphus > Stegodyphus mimosarum. The sequence continues at coordinate 1,217,976 of KK113189.1, forward strand.
TTGAGTCTGAGATCAAAAGAAATGAAAATAAAATTCTCAATAGCAGTCTTTGATAAAATATTCAAGGCACCTGTTCTAGAACTTCACCAGATGAGACATCAAACATTTAGTAAAATTTAAAATACATATATAAACTCAAATATCTCTGTAATGCTTAAATTATGATATTAACCGTAAAGTACCATGACAGTATTGCATCGCTTGCATACAAAAAGAATATATCTTTCTTGGGAAAATGCATCTTTTTTTTTCACTGCTTCAAAATCTTTATTTGAAATCGGATATCAATCTCTTACAGTTACTGTAAAATTCGTTTATCTGCATTACTACTCATTCCGCAGGAAAAGCAGAACATTTTCTTTTCAGATTTTCGGTCATGTGTAACAAATAAAAGCATATGAAATCTTCTGCTAGAAGAGGTACTTGAAAATATTTTTAATATTCTATGATGTTATATTTGTAAATACATACTTTATTCAAGTTTATTCTGTGATTTTAATGTGGACAGTTTTGCGAAGTTTTTTTTTTTTTTACATAATTTGCCGAAAGTGGTGTAGCAAATAAAGGATGCAATATCAAATGTCAAGTAGATTTTGTAGTATATGTTATAAAAAAACTATAGTCGTATTGATATAAAACTCAAAAGAAATGAATAATTTTAAGAAAAATGCAATTTTTAACCATGTAATGGGGCACTGATACAAATACTCCAGATATGATTCCCCAGCTAAATATTTTTATAATGGCAGAATTATCAAAGTTTTAGATAATATTTCGGTAATGTCTTAAAGATCACTTTCTGAAGATTCCGGACACCTAGCACCAAGCAAAGATCTTCAGAATCAATCACCTGATTTAACAAATTTATCAAAATCGGGATGTATTCTTCATTTTCGAGATATTAAGTAAAAAAGACTAATAAATTACATAAACTGTGAAAGGGAAAAATTATATTTTATAGATAAAAAAATAAATTTAATCGTTTCAGAAAGAGGAAAGTTTAAAAAGTAAAAATGTTGAAAATTGTTTTTAATAATTGTTGCTTAAAACGATTATAAAAACACAAATTGACAATGAATTTTACTTAAATTTTGAAGTTAACTGCGATTTTTAATCGGTTACATTTTTAATTTGGGCATAGAGCTGTCGAATAAAAGACTTTGTTACAAGAGTTTCATTATAGATTCTATTCCTGAGTTTACCGGTTTTCAAATTTGCCTTAGAATGCTGTCCTAACTGTTCTGATCATGTCTCATAAATGATAAATATGATGTATTACTGTATTTCAACTATATTTAAGTCAGTTTTAATTAAGTCGCAAAACAGCTGTTTATTTATATATTTTTCCGTGAAAATTCATGAGCTTTTTTTTAATTTTAATTGGTATTTTTCCGCCTGAAATTCATAAGTCGAAGCAGAGGTTCTAAATTTAACTTTGGTAAAAGTTTACAATTGGGTGCCCCTTGTTTTTTTGGCGATTCCTTTTTCACGCCAAGATCGGCGCCGGAAGGCATAATTTTAAGATGGCAGCTACGCAAAACCAAAATAAGAAGTCAAAGAATTGCACAAACTCGGTATCCATGTACACATCGCTCTATTTTCACTTAAAAACATCCCAGAATTGCACAATTTAAGCATTACGCACTGCCTCAACTTTGTCCATGTACACATCGATTTATTTTCACTTAAAAAAAATCAGGAACCTAAAACAAAGTTAAAATTATCATGGTAATCATGGTAACCAGAAATGGGGTTTCAAAGCCAAAACTGAACAAAATTTGTCTCTAATCGAAGGGGACTTCAATTCTACATTAACCCCTTAACGTTTTACAATACATCCTTGAAATTATAAATAATTGAGACGTTCTCTCAAAGACAGTTCTCAAACAGAATAATAAATTCTAAAAGCAAAAAAAAAATATTAAGTTAAGCACATTCATTTTGTAAAACAAGACGATCTGGAATCACAAAAAGTGTAGCAAATACTAGTAGATTCATAAAGGATTTTTATTATTAGATATTAGTTTTAAAATAGCACTGTATAAATGAAAACATTTTCATCTTAAGCCATGGTGAGAAAAACTAACAAATTTAAATTTTTTCTTGGAACAAAGAAGCATAATAAATTCCTTTCATCAGTAATCAAACATGAATTCTTATTTAATGTCTCAAAATTACACATCGTGAAAACCTAACTTTTGATTTTGGTAAATTTATAGAACTTAAATAATTTTTTTCAGAAAAGAAAAGGTAAAAAATTCCCTGGACCCCTGATAGAAAACCAAGTCTGAGATCATTCTGTATAAACAGGATGTTCTAATCATTACACCACAAAAGTACATAAGCATAAGTACATGGTAAGAGCATAAGTCCTTTAATTGCTTAAAATTAGTAAAGTAATATACGTTTAAAATTTATGAAACAGAGCGTCAAGATAGATGTATTAAAATGTGTATAAATATAAATTTTAGTGTTTAATAACAATATAAACTCTTCAACACATCTCGAGAACCAATTCAAATTCGTTATAACTTTCTGAAATAAAATTTGGGGTATATCTTCTTGCCACTAGGTTACAACCATAGAACTGCTGAGATTTTTCTCACCACTATCCTAGAAAGAATGGCATTTCACACAAACAGCTTCGGTTCTTGGCAAATGTTCAACTTTGATTGACGCATTTTGAACCACAATTGACGGACGCCACTGTAAAATCCTTTAGTCAATTAAGGACTGCAAGCTCTGTGATTACGGATGGCATTTCCTAATAATTGTTTCAAAATCTCATGCTTCATTTTGATTTCAGATTCATTGAGATTTAGCCTCCTATGGCTAATCAAGCCATGTACCATAAATCTCTGTAATAAATATATTGCAGAAGCTAATCAGAACTAATTTTAATATAAACAAATTGGGTTATATTAATCTTTAAATTTAAAGGATTCACTTAACGCGAAATTTTGATCAAAGAATTTGGATTTAATGCTAAACTTCAAAGAATTACATCTTTAGTTTTGTTATTCTCGGAATGAAGCGAACACAGAAATGTTAAACTCTATAATGTAAAATTATTTCTATATATTAAAATCCTGGTTTTACATGTAACACAAGTCTACAGTTTTAAAATTCTTAAAAACAGCAAATGAAACAAATTTTGCTTCTTAAAATTCCTTTGTAAAAATGTAGTTTTTAATTTGCGTCTTTCCTAAGATTATTTCGGCGGAATGCAACTGAAAGAAAATCATCTGAAGGAATTGTAGCTAGATGATTTTTACGTTTCCGTGTGAAATTTTTAAAGAAAGATTATTTTAGCTATATGTTGATGTTTTGTTTGGAATTTTATTTGCCTTACACTTTGTGTATTGTCAGTAACTGATGCTGATGCTTTTCTGCTAGATTTAAACACCTTTTCTGCATTTTGTACTTAAATATTAACCTAAAGTTTACCTCAGTGTGCCAAAGGTGAGAAATCTAATAACGTATGACACATTTTTCGAAATTATTTACAATTAAGTAAACATATGTGTTTTTTTTAGAATTCAGACATAAAATTTATTTTGTCTAGCTAGTACATATTTATTTTAACTAAAGTAATAATTGCTTGGTTAGCATCGTTTTTATTAAAACTTCCATGGTTTATTTCTCTTTCTTAGTAGATGATTAAAGGGCATGATAAGTTGTTTACTTCTTTCTTATAGTCACTGCTTCGTACTACTTACCTTTCTGAGAAACAGTGCGTTGCGTTTAATTTCGACTTTTAATTCTAATACTTGTAATTTCGTGAGAATTTTTCTAATTTCATTAATTTGCAAGTGCTCTGAACGTTTTAAAGAAAACGCATTTGAATGATTTAATCCTCAATATGTAATCATTATGAAAATAAAAGAGCACTGATAATTTTATTCAGGTCTAAATTTCAGATAACATGCACAAGCAGTATGAAGTTTACACGATGTTTTTGGCATTTAATGTAAGAATAATTCTTCCTGGATCTTGCTATCTAAGAAATCGTTTATGAAATAATTTCTATCCCAAGGAATATTTATCCCTTGTACCTTGTTATGATTAATCTTCATTTTCTTCTGTATAAAATGATGTAAACTGGGTTACATAGTGTTACTAAACGCCATGTGACAAACTACACAGTGTAACTAAACTGTATAAGAGAATTTGCCCTATTTTAATTATTTGATTAGTTTAAAAGATTTATTAAGACTATGAAAGGTCTATTTTTCAATCTGCTCTGAGTGAAACTATTTAAAAATCACCTTTACTAAACAAACGTGCCAAACATAATAAAATACTTACAGACTATATAAATCTTTCCATTTCGATATGCTGTAAAACTTAATCAATATTTCTATATGTTAAATATAAAATGTTTTGAATTTATTACTTGGCTAGGGTATGTAAGAGATTGAATATTTACTAAAGCTGTTATTATCAGAGCACTTCAAAATTTAAGATTTCTAGACTACCTCAAGCTTATAATGCAAAGGAACTCTATGTTTTTCTGCTTACGAAAGTTCGTTGCGCATTTATTCGTTGTACTTAATATTTTTCTCCTTTCGTAAATGCTTTCGTTTTAATCCATTTACGACCATTTTTTCCTTTTTAATCCATCTCCCTGTATTTTTATTTTAATCCTTTCTCAAAGAATAAAAATGAAAGAGTGGTATCAATGTTTTCCTAAAAATGGAAATTGTACCACTTAAGAGCACGAAGCAAAATATCAAAAACGCGTTTATGGTAACTGGATAATGAACGTCTTAATATTCAGCATAATCCTGGGCATATTTTTCATTTTACGCATAGCTTTTCGATTAAAGTTCCTCAAAGGATCTTAATTTTTCCAAGACTATGTTTCTGTCGATGGTTGAACGGTGTAAGGTATGTTGAAAGGTCAGATTAAGCCATGAACTGCTTGAAGAATGTTGAGAGAGTATAAATTTCCTCTTAATAGTCATAAATGTTTTGCCAATTTTGTGGAACATGTGTACATATCTGCGGAAATAAATTATTACAGTATTAGAGCAGATTTTGGAGTTGGAGTTAACTCTTGTGCCACCTGTGAAAGATTAAAATCTCATGCCAAAACAATTTATGGTAAACCTCATCGAGCCTATAGTAATAACGGAAGTCAAAATATACATTGAATCATATACTGATGTCTAGGATTGCTGTTCTTGCAATACGAAAACATCACACTAAATCTGCGCAATTTGGCAATGAAAATTAACATTTTTCTGTCGCAGCACCGGTAAATCTTGCCGACATCATTAACAGTTTTTACTTTGATGTAATATGCAAGTAACTGATTATATTAAAGCATATTGAAGGGCTACTCCTTTACGGCAAAATAATCTGATTGTTAACTACCTTGTTTATGGAGCGGGCTGGGACATATATGCCCCACCCAATCACAACATTAAATAAAGCTCAAAACATTTAGTCTGCTATGGAGATTTAAAATTGGCTAATTAATGCGTAGAAGAAAATAGTAAATACTGTCATTTCGTTTTTCTTTTCTTTGATGGCTGAATAACTCCTAAGCACTGCAGTGCATAAAAATAGCTCTTGTAGCTTACATAAAAAGCATTTTTATGTAGGTTTCCAAGCCACTACGATTGAACCCGAGAAGAAACTACAAGACTGAGTCGATTGATTCAGCATTTAATTGGTTCCAGAATCAAGACGATGTAGTGTTTTAAATAAGTGTTTCTCAAGGCTAGTAACACTGAAAATATAAAAGAATGAATTTGGTGTGCTATGTTATAGAGTACGCATAAAATTATTGCGCATAAGAAATCATTCATTTCCTTTTATGCCTGTGAATTCTACATTGCATTCACATATGCATTTTATTGTATACTCCTGTTAAAGAGTCCAGGACTCATGTAATTTAATAATTGAACTGTTTCTATTAAATTCTATTTTAACGGAACAATTAATAAAAATAGTAAAAATAGTCGTATGACGTGGACTAATAATAGGGAAGTACCTTTTAATTCATTACTTCGAGAGTGCCCTTTTTCTGTATAAATGTCTAAGATAAAAAATATGAAAGAAAACTTCTAATTTTAATTGGCTATAACCTACTTTTTAAATTAATTTGGGGACTTAATCTCTCTATCTTAAAAATAGCGCTGTAAGTCTAAACTGCGTCATTCAAATTAATTATGCGGTCCTATGTAGCGCATAATGCAGATACCGCTCTCCCAATCAAATAATTGTAAACCAAAACTTTTTAACTCGAACTGAAACATTTGACTGCCTCCCTTCTTACTCTGAATTGATGCGTCATTTTTTTCGCTTCAACTTCTACGCTGCTTGGATGCTTCGCTATGCTCGCTTCTATCGCCACAGTATCAAAAATGCAAATGTTTTGGAAATAAGCATGATTGGAGTGCCAAGTGAATTGTGACCACAAATGTGAATTTAAATAAAAAAGGAAATTAATCCGGCTCGACTTGTTCCTCTTTAATATGGATTAAGTACCTACGCTAAACAACATTGCTACGCTTCTTTCTTACATCAATGCTTCCAAAATTGTGCTTTCATTACATATTTATAGACGATATGCTTAAGTAACCCCAGAAAGAATTATTATTGATGCTAATTTATAGAAAATGCCTGTAAAACCGTTGCTTCTTTGTTTAATCACGTTATTTAAATGTGAACAATCAGGCCTGAAAAAGGGCAAATGATAGCCATACAAATAAAAAGGTGATTGCTTTGCAGTGATGCCACGAAAGCAAGCTTGAGAAATTACGAAATGCCGCCATGAACATTTTTTTATGATTTTTTTACTCTATTTTAACGTTAGCTTTTTCTCCCTCGTCTGATTTATTACATTACTTGCATTTTCTTGTAGTCGCTTTAGAGTACTCAAGAGAGATTATGCATTTCAAAAAGGCTTCACCTCCTATCACATTCGAAATATGATTCTTATAGCTGCTGCTATATTTTATGTGCGTGTATGGTTTTTCCCGTACTTCAGATAACTTAATTTTCATTTTCCTTTTTTGCCTTTTTGTTACTGAAAACAACTGCTGGTAAACTCTCCAGTTTTAGTCTCTTTTGCGTGTGAATAAATATCTTTATTATCTCCTGTTTTCTTCAATTAAATTTACTGTCTCAGACTTAAACTCTATTTTCAATAAAAAACTGCAAAATCTAATATTTCTCTAATTCATTTTCACGCATTCATTTGCTTTTGTAAATTTTTCGACTTATCAGATTTTTTTCAGTAGAGTAGCAGATTTCCTAGCTCTTGATGAAGAGAGACCTGTACTTGTTTGTCCTCGAAATCGACATAGTGTTGGCTAAAATCTACGCCAAACCCAAGGTTGTTGGTTTCCCTAATTTTATGTTTTACTTTCGCGTGTTTCACTTCTATCTTGATTTTCACAAATACTATTTCACTGATGTATTCATTTGCACTGCTCAGATTAAATTAACGTCTAAAACAGCAGAAAGAAGTTAAGAAGTAATTATTCTAAACATTTGATTTAGTAGTTGAAATATCTGTCAATACGAGGCTAAGAAACTTAAAAGAAGTAAAGTAGTGTATAGAAACGTTTATATGCTAAAGATTATGTGTAATATATAATAAATTATATTTTCCACGAAACAAATTTTAAAAAAAAATGAGTTTTACTCCAAAAACAACTTAATTAGATCTCTTATATAGGAAAATTCGGAAAATATTTAACCTGAATAATCTCTTAATAAATGTTATGATTTGTGAACTTGCTCAGGTAGGCGGCTAGCAAATGAGCGGTAGAATATTACCTATTAGGAAATTTTCCGTGCAGAGATAGGGAGTAACACTAAATGACTGTGCCAAGTAATAGCTGACCTTTTTATTATTTAAGCACAAAGTAACAGTCAAAAAAACTTTTTAATTTTGTAAAGTGTTTAAGTATCGCTAAAATTTATAAACATAGCAATAAGTTTAATAGAACATGAATGCTTTAACGTTTTCTAGAATAAAAGCTCTGCGAAATGCTTTTAATTTAAAATATATTTTACATTTAATGTAGCAAAGGATGTAAAGAAAGTGAGGAAGTGAAACAGACAACTTTAGTTTAGGTTTGTTGGTTTGCTATTTTTTCCACGAAATAACGCAACTAAATATAAGGAAAATATATTTATTATATCCGTCAAATTCAAATCTGTTCAGAACTTCCTAATACAACGGCAGTAACTTTCAGTATATGAAGTCCAAGCAAAGGGAGGCTAACTTGAAACTTTCAAATATAATACTACGAAAATGATAAATGCATTATATAGAAACAAATCAAGTAATAATTACAAATTTAAATTTAGGTTTAAATTTCATTACTGTAGATGAAATTATGAATTTTATGCAAGTAATAATCATTTGTTTCGAGCCACAAAACGTTTAACATATTGTACTGAAATTTTGCATGATATTCACACGAATATAGTTTTGAAAGTAAGTTGTTTGCTTATAATGCTAACAAAATCCTTTTAAAAGTTTACCGATAATCCTTTTATTAAGCTAAGCGTTAAGGTTTCCTGTAAAGTTTTACTGAGGATATTAATTCAAAGTGCATGAAATTTTGTACTGGTCACAATTAATTTAATTCTTTAAAATCTGTATGGAACTTTGAAATTTTCCAGGCTTTCTGTAGATACTAAACAATGTCATAGTAAGTTACCTTTATGCATATTACAATTAATATAACATCAAACCTTTCCTTGGTTCATTCATATGTCATTTGTAAAGGTTTTGAAGGTGCGAAGCATATCATCATGTTTTGCAAATTCTCTTGTATAAAATTAATATGAATGAAAACAATGTCAATATTAATTTCATAATTTACTATTATGCTTGCTAATTTAAACAATGTAATCATGTTACCTTCTGAAAGTGAAGGATTTCCACGTTAGAAATTGGAATAGTATTCAGAAAGTTAAAATAGCTTGAGAAAACAAAACCATTATATTTTTCGTTCCGTTCCAAGTAAAAAAATCTTATATGAATATACATTGTTTTCTTACTTGTTAGACTTACTTGTTACTATTACTGTCTTACTTGTGTACTTCTTACTTACATTCTGCGATAAAAACGTCTCATCTAAAAATTCAAAAGTCCCATAGGAAGACACGGCAGTTTAAACTCATTCATTCATTATCTTAAGTAAAATTCCTTTTGCTACTTAAAATGCAATATGCCCTTATTCTTCGTAGATTTATGAAACGGAATAAACTCCTAAGTAACAAGAAAAAAAAAAGAGTGGAATAACATGTTTTAAATAACAACAAAGAAAAATAATGTGCGTTAAATTAGGAATGTGTATGTCGAGAAAAGAACTCGCTGGCATTCTAAAAAGAATTTATTTCTGAATTGCCGTGTCTCATTGTCACTAAGATATTCTGAATAAAATTATATTAACAAGGATACTTTTTTCTAGGAAAATGTTAAAATATTCCATACTTTAAAAGAAGAGAAACAGAAAGTACCGTTAAAATTGGGGAGTTGTTTAGATGTCCTTAATCAACAGAATATTTAACTATAAATGCGGCATCTTTTATAAAATCAAGATGAAGCATTTGAATTCTACAAGAAAAATGCTAGATGAAAGTTTCACAGAATATTCCTGTTTTCGCGCTGTTTTAAAAAATATTCAAAGCAATAGACTGTAAATTATATCCAATCCAGGAAAAGCTCAATAACTTACAACCTAAAAATAACTAAAATGAAAGGCTGTAAAGAATTTTTACCTTAAGCAATTATTTTGGTCTCAGACTTATGCTTATTCTTTCATTTAGTATGCATAGCACGCTTTCAGAATTACGTAATAATTATAAGGTAAATGTAGAAAGGCTGATTTAGCGGACAGGAGTGATTCTTTTAAATCTGTAATAAAGATACACTTATTTCTCGAGGTTGTAATGATTACAGTCATATTGTGTACCTAAGATGACAATATTTAATAAAGTATTATCTTTTTGTCATTTTTTATTCTATCAGTGAGAGTAAATAATACGGATAGTAGGAACTAAGGCTAAAGAATCGTTTCCGTTTAGGTAATGTAGTATTAAAATTAGCCTCATTAATTTAAAGCTGTTTATTTCAAGCATAAATTATCATTACTGCTCTGTGCTCCTCAGGATGCTTCAATAAATGCCTTTATTAATTTAATCGCTTTTGTGCTTTGTTTCTTGGCAAAGAGATTAGATGAAATTAAATAGTTTACAATTCGTAATCTCCAATTTAGTATCATAGCAAAAATAGTTAAACTTTTTAAAGTATAATAATAATCTTCACAATATCCAAATTCCTTTTATTCGTATTATGAAAATGACTTGATTATGTATTATGGAGATACAGTAACAAATTTGCGACGCACAAAATCCGAATATTTAGTGCATACTAAAATTTTATACCGTGTCTTAAGAAATAAAGCTGTACATCAAATGTCTTTCGTGTTAAAATAATAAAGGTGACTGATGAAACACTAAAACTGAAAATGAAAATGGCATGTGAAGAAAATATCGCAAATGTAAGAAATTTCATGAATTACGTTTATAAATACAAATAATTTTTTATTTAGCTTAATTAAAATCATGTAGCATGTAAATCTAGATTTCGTTTAAACTTAAAATATAGGTATATTTTAAGAAAACAGTCTTTCATTAAAAATATCCATTACTAAAATCTTAATATTTAAGACATAACACCTTCAAACGCAGGCAATACATTATATTCATTTAAACATGAAACATGCATTTATTTAATTGCTAAACATGTGTTTAGATTTTGCCCTTGCATACCGTTCTTTTTGGATACGTATACCTGTTTCCGTTAAAGTTCAAAAGCCTTTAATTTTCGCATTACCTAGTTAATCTGCAGGTACCTGATTTTTTCCGTTCAAGTGCGGAATCTCAATAAGAGATTTCTGCACTTTAACGTATGTAAAGTGCATATAAAAGTATCCCAAATCGCTAAAATACAAAAGTTTGTTTCTTTCCCACCTCTTACATGGTAAAATATAACTAGGTACAAGATAGGGTTCCATAAATAATGACTACAAATCTATGTGTGAGACAAATAGTTATTCTTGTGGCCAAAACGATCAATTTTTGTGTAGTTGAAAGTGTCACTGGGTATTAGATTGCACTAAGCAAAAAGAACAATTTTGTATGTCTTTGCAAAATAGTTTCCTTAACTATAGTAGCATTTTTAAAACATTTACTCAGTTATTTGCTTTCTAATTCGTTCATTGACTGATTCTATCAACTGTTCCGTTAATTGATTAATTCTATCAACTATTCTGTGGATCGATTGATTTTATTAACTTTATTCTTAGATATCGAATTTTAATTAAACAGAATTAAGTTAAAATGGTTTCGGTATTTTTACTTACAATTTTCTGGTTAATACGCCAGTAATCCTGGAAAGAAATATAACTATGTTTCAACAACTGCCGGCTTATAACTTACAATCCGCTAATTATTATATGAAATTACTTATAACTTAATGGACTAAATTTATAGCTCGTTGTTCAGTTAGTGGTATCTAGTACCTAAGTATTAATTTAAGCTTCCTAGTTTAATTGTATTAGTTTTAAGAGAAGGTTGCTATTTTTTAAGGGAAGATCTTATTTTCATTTCCACGAGTTTCTAGTAGATAATGCGCAGAATATCTAAGTAATGTTGTAGATTCATTAGATTATTTTGATACGGGAGACGTGAAAAATGAGCAATGCCCTCGCCGGCACTCGAACCTCGGAACCTCTCGAATACGCACCGAGTGTGCTGACCATTACACCACGAAGGCATGCTAAGAAGGTGGGAATAATACCTTATAATGTAAGAAATTAAACAATTTTCCATGCTTTAATGAATTAGTCTAGTTTTTCTACGAATCTGCATATTAACTTACAGGTTCATTAGGTTATTTTAGAGCAGGAGTTGTAAAAATGTGCAGTGCCCTCACCGGAAATCGAATACGCGTCACGTGTGCTACCGTTACATCACGAAAGCATTTTGGAAGGAGGGAGGAAATAACCTTATAACCTGATTTCCACACTCAACGGTGAACTATCTCATTCGTCTAAATCAAAGCTAATTATTGTTAAATCACTCATAATTTTGCTTATTTTAATCCCAGTGATTTATTTTAACATGACTAAAAGATTTCGGAAACTGTATTTGCAGAAATGTTAAAGAGTATAATTCTAAATGTTAAGGATTTTAAAGATAATGATTGGAATATACATCTTAAAAGTAGACTTTTATAAATTATCTCATTGCTTTATTCAATGTTTTTCTTAACTATTCTACAATTACACAGTGTCGTAATTTTACATTTTTACTTCTTAATTTTTATGCATTTTTACTTATTATTTTTATTTAATACGTTTAGTATTATTATTTTTGCATTGCTTCATTTTCTCATTTATTATAAATTTGCATTTTTATATGCATAAATGTAATTTTATTCGCAGTTTTGTACAAGCTTGCTCTTTCGGTTGCATCAATAGCCTTATACCGATTGCATACGTCAGCATCTGCTTTTATGCTACCTATAATATATAGTATTAGTGTGTTTGAATCGTCATCCTATAGAAAGGCATTGATCTTTAATGTTTGTATACATCATAATTCACGCTTTCTCGCCTCCTTGTTGCCAGCAAAGTATTTCCAAAAAACAGTGCTATCTAACAATTCTATGTTTAAATTTAACAGCTCCTGTCCAATTATGTTTCAATGACGTTACTGCCTTTCAACAAATATCTTTATTTTTCTGCAAATGATAGGCATCCCTAAATAATATACCTTACCACGAAGAAATCTGATTGGTCAAAGTATGAAAATGAAATTTAATACAATTTTTCTAGGATTTAAAACTCTCTGTAATTTAACTGAAGCATTTTTGCATTTTTGGCGTCGTTGTACTACTTTTCTTGTAGAGCTTCAGTAACAATGAACTATTTCTTTACTTTTAATCATCTGAAATGTGAAATTTCTTAATTAACTGAGTCTCGTAACAGGTCTTATCTACAAGCTTTTATGGTCTAAAAATGCAGATACGATGCTCAATTTTGTATAGTGTTTCACTTAGTACATTAAGTATAGTTATGATAATACTGTATAATCCAATGCATGCTAGAAAGAGAACAATTAGAACAATACAGAAATAAAACCTGGGGAATAAAACCAGTATGTTTGCATAATTCTAACATCATGTATATCTGAAATCCAATGCAGGAAGCTACTTCGGTTGTTGCTTTTTAAGGATACTTTTCCTTCTAAGGATTTTGGCAAATAGTTTTAGAAGAATTTATTCAGTAACTCTGCTTTTGTTAACAATGAATAATTGAAGCTAAACTGCTCTTTCAGGATAAATTTCCAGATCTTTTGTTAGAATTTTAAATTTCTTTGCTTTTTATTTTTGAAACAAAGCATTAAAAATGACAATTAAGGAGAGCGAACTATTGTTATTTTTTTCATGCTACTTTTTGTGAAGTTTCTCTCACATTAGGAGCCTTTTGTCTGCCTTCAGTAGATTTCCTAATGCAGCATTTATTTTTAGAAAGTAGTTTTGACGGTTAATTAGAGGACAAAATGAATAACCCTCAATTAAACGTCGGGGCTTTGAAAATCCTCACTCAACACAAATTAGGTTATGAATGACTTTCAGCTACCATTTGTAACTCTGTATTTGTTTCTCTTATATCCATTGTTCATTTTGCTAAGAAAGTCTTCTTAAGACTAAAATTAAAATATAAAGTTGACAGATTAATGCCTGTTTACATAGAGCAATAATATCTGACTCTACATAAAAAACCACCAAAAATCGTTATGTAAGTCCTCCGGTTTTCTGCATAAATTCAAAATTCGTATACAGTCACTGCATTCAGTGCTTCTAACACCAAAACCACTGAGCACACAATATTTACAATAAAAAATATAAAATTGTTTGAATAACTCTAAGTCGATGTAAACGCGTAGTGAATATTATTAAAGTCTGTGATACTCTACACAAATATTTGAACGTTCTTCAAGATTTCATTGATGCTGAGGTTTACTTTAGTTTTTTAATCTATTGAACCATCTGAAGTAAGTAAATATATATTATTATTTAGATTTTTAACCTTCTTTTAATTTTTTATCGTATGACTTATGCAGAAAAGTTGAGAGATTATTAGAAAAAACGATATATCGTAATATAATTTAGTAACTATTTAAATTTTAAAGATATGTTTGCAAAATACATTTGCGAAGCACAAAAGTAGAATTTCAAACATAATTATTTCATCAGTTGATCAGCTAAACTTTAGTTTCATGTAATAAGATGCTTGCAAATTTAGCATCTCATTCCTATATTCTTAAGCAGTTACATAAAATAGTTTACAATATGCTAAAGAGTACGTCATACGAACTAAACTAGCATATCCTTTTTCAATGCAAAATAACAGAACCAGTATCTCTAGTTGCGAGACGTTTCTTGGTGACTGCAGAACTCACAGTGTATGCATGAACATCAGTATCGCAATTGAGAAAGGAGCCTTTAGGAACGAAACAATAACTTATACTTTTCCACACCCACATACTTCTTTCAACTATACTGGTGCGAACAAAAGTTTAAAAATGTAGCATATTAAGAAAGAAATATGCGATGATTATCTGAGCCTATGTGCCACATTTACGTAAAAACGTGCGTGTGAAAAGAATATTTACACCAGTTATAAATGTAATTTGCTGAAATCTCAGCATTTGGCATTACAAGCTGTATGAATAACATTTTCGGCAATAATAGCCGACATACAGAACTAATATCTAGAAATTAATGAAGTTCAAAAAAACTTAATAAACTTAATAAACTTTTTAATGAAGTTCAAAAGAACTTCATTAATTTCTACATATCTGCTGTGTTAACTTCCCGTTAGTAATTGTTAACTTTTAAATGTGTCTGTATTATCTGCACAAGAAATGAAGTTCAAACAGAATGAATTTATCTTATTCACAGCAAATATATTTTATTTATTTATATATAATTTTAATGTTAACAGAAAGTAAAACCAGAACAGTTATAGTATATATTTTGAATTTGCATTCAGATGACAGAACGCTTGATCCCTTGTTATATTTCCAGTTTTTCCCATCTCAATAAAAATTGTGCATTTGAATCCTATTAATCTACAAATGTTAACAGAGAAATAATATTCGCCGCTAATTTCAGCTTTAGCCATTTTCGAGGTAAACGACGATAACATTCCATAAACAATATTTTTAATATAAACAATGCGTGATGCAAATCGTGGTAATCGTAAATTTACAATTAAACTTGTAAAATGAAAACATTATAGAGAGAATTTTCATTAAAAACCATAGATACGCAGAATTTATGGGCAAGATTTTGAAATAAAGTGAATAACTGGGGAAGGACTGCGAAATAAAATGTAAACATCTTAAATTAAAATAACCACATGTGAACATTTTCAGAGGTTCAGCGTCGCAACAACAATAGAAGCCTTGTGTTCGTTCTAAAAATTTTTCCTTCCTCGCGATACTGACGTGCACTTGAGAATTATGTTTCCAGAGCAGATATTACAAATGAACTAGAGAACTTTTGAGGCAATGAATTATTTCACTTATTAAATGCTTGTAAATACTCGTATCCGTTGATTTGTTATTTCCTCGATTTTTTTTACTTGGCTTGCTATAAATAAATTAAGTGCTAAAAACGTAATTGTAACATATTCTAATTATGGTATTAACCAGCGGAAAGTATTACAAGATATTACTTAACCAATTTAAGTACTAATTTGTACTTAGAAGATAAACATTTCAGAAAAATTTATGTATTTTAGGAAACATTCATTACATTTTATGAGAGATATTTATTTTTATATCTGAATTACTACCACTGTGTAAAACCAAATTAGAATTTTGGCATAGATATAATCAATACATTTCATCCCAACAGAAATATTTAAAGTTTTAAATTTTTGCTAGAACTAAGCAGTATATACCTTTTATTAAATAGATTTTCGTATACTCTGGTTATAAAACGCAGACAATACAAAAGAGTTAAATTTAACTATTCTTAGAAAATGAAGCCACACTACTGAAAATACGGTGCAGTCTAGGAATTTCAAAATCATAATGGAAACTCTCTGTGGAAAAGGATTGGCAGGAAACCAAATGGAAGACATTTCGCTGGAGCAATAAAATGCAAAATATTTTCTAGGAAGATTTTAAGGAATAAAGAAAGCCCCTACTCCAGTATTAAGTGCTTTGCTTTTAAAAGCTAAAGGTTGTCCTACGCTTTAGCTGTTGGTTTAATTTATTATTTTGAATTTTAAATTTTCGCTTTCTAAATATATCAAATCTAGCATACTGTTATCTGATCAATCACACGATTCTAAAGCTGAATTATATGCTGAAATTTTATTTCATTAAATCATTAATTATTGATCATTTTGCTGCGTTTTTACAGTTTTCAAAATCAGCCATAATCTATCGAGCTCTTCCTAAGTATTTTCCTCAATAATTCTAGAATATGTACCGCAAGTAAAATGATTTAAATTATGTTGTGGAAACAGTCTAAAAAAAACTTAAGTTTGAAGAATTATGTTACTTTTATTCTTACAGTTAAAAAAAATGTTACATCGCTTACATTTTAAATAAACTTATATGCGCATTTGCACGTGATACAGGGAAAAATTAACTTCAAAAATAAAAGATTTAGAAACTTGGGATTAACTTAATTTAACTAATTTAAATTAGAGCATTCGTAGATACATTTAATAAAAGGGAGTAATAAACTGAGAGAAATTTTTGTCGAATAAACGAAATTAGATTTGTCTCAAATTATTCTTTAGGTTGCTCTGAAATGTTTCTTAACTTATAAGGTATTTCTCCTGCCTTCTTAGCATGCCTTCGTGGTGTAATGGCCAGCACACTGGGCCGTATTCGAGAGGTCCAAGGTTCGAGTCCCGGTGAGAGCTTTCCTCATTTTTCCTCTCTCTTGCTTTCGAAAAATACCCAATGTCTCTACACTGGCACCCGAATTAAAAACAAGGTGTTGGTGGATGATTTTCCACCACCAGGATTTGGCGATTGGATCCCTTAATCCCCAGTCGCCCTTTAAAAGGGAGAGCATATAAGGTATTTCTCCCGCCTTCTTGGCATGCCTTCGTCGTGTAATGGCCAGCACACTCGAAACATAACCTGAGGTTCGGATCTCGGGGAGGGCATTGTTCATTTTTCCTCTCTCTAGCTTTCAAAAAATACCTAATGTCTCTTCAAACTTTAAAAACATATAAGAATACAAACTATATTGTGGTAATACATTTTTTAAATAATTTTATTTCAAATTTATACTTCGTCCCCGGTGTTTTATTTGACCTTTCCATACTTAACCGCCTTGGAAGATATAATGATTAGCGAAGGTTTGTTGCTAATCCGAGAACCAATGGTCTGGATTCAACATCGTTTAAGGTTTGGTTTCTTATGTGTGTCTTCCCTCCTATTAGCGGATGCAACAGCTCTCTTTTTACAGTGTTGCACCATGGATAAACATTTTCGTTGAAAATCGAATAAAGACTGATGCATAGGCCATTCCCGATGAACAGTCTTCGACCTTGTATTCAAATTTCTTAACATACTTTAGGCAAAAGCGAAAATATTTGTACTTCCGTAATATTCCGTACTTCCGGTACCTCCCAAGATAATTTTAAAGCTAACTGTATCTATACTTATTTCAATGCATAAGATTTCACTAATAGTCAATTCATGATTCTGATACTAAAATTCTTTGCGTAAATTTGTTTAAAGCACTTTCTTTGATGCTTCTATGAACTGTTCCTCATTTCGTGCATACCATGATTTAATTTACACAGGTGTGAACTTCATGAACTGTTATTTCTCATGTCATTGGCTGGCACTGTATTGACACGTGTTTATGAAAATAATTAAAATTTCATAAATATTCCTAAGATCAAACTGTAATCTAAGTTTTTAAATTTGCTTCTATTTTTTTCGGAATACTAGAATCAGAGTCTCTTTCATGTGTTATATTACACTGTACATTTGGCTTCCATACACAGCAACACAGTTTATTGAACAGAACGGTAATCATCCCAAATGAGAAGTAAGATCAACTGGCCGGAAATTTAAGCGGGGTAATGAAGTAGTGCTCCTGTAGTTTGTAAGGTTATGTAAGATAAAAATTTCAATCCTTCTCGACAATATTAAGAAGCTAATTACAGATATTACATAGGCAATTAATTTCCGAGACAGGTAATCTAGTAAAGATTAAGTGAGGTAATACAATTAGTGTTCCTGTAGTTTAGGTAAGACCAGGATTTCAGTCCCTCTAAGACAATATTAGGAATTTAATTGCAGCTATTCTAAAGGCATATAAGTCTAGAGGTAGATAATATAATTCAGCCTTAAATAAGAGGCCTGAAAAGTTATCAGGGTTCATTTCTTGGTATTTTAACGATAAAGATATTACACACTGAACTAAGTATTAGGTGTGATCTCTTTCATACAAAACCAGAGACTTTTGTATCTCAGACAAAGTTTTGAAAGAGGAGACTTTAGAGATATAGAAATGTTACCGTAAAATAGGTGAGTTGGCCAGGTGAGAGAGTTAAGAATGGCGAAATTAATGATTCCTTTTGAAAGAGGCTGTGCGTTTTTTACAAAATGCAATTCAGGACGTGGGCTTCATAGTGATTAAATACATAAATGCAGTATTGAGGGTAACAAGGGAAAGTTTTAAGAAAGAACTTGTGCTGCGCTTTCAGTAAGTCTGGTAGTGAATGGAGGTAAATTTTACAACGGTTTGTGACTTCACAAGTCGAAACTAATTCAATGAATTTGTATAAATTAAGAAGCATCACACTCATAGCTTAAATTTAAAATGGCATTAACTGCCTAGAAAAAAATCTGAAAGACTGTAAAATAATTTCATTTTTACTCTGAAAAGCATAATTAAATATTTACAACTTAGTGTTCAAAATGATTTTATATTTAAACTGGTCATTCTAGACTGATCTCAATAATGCTCTTCTTAAAATCAGTAGACTCGATAAAGGACAAATTCCATAACTTGTTGATACCATTGCGTTTGGAGTTTAACCGTCTTTCTGCTTTAGTCTAGGCACATTCTTACTTACCAAATGCTTGTAATCTTATTGAATCAAGTAAACAATGTTTCAGTATTTGCCAAGACTAAAAATCAAAGCATTTATGCACTGCATTAACATCACTTTATCTCTAGAACTCTAAATCTAATTATCTATTTAAAAATAAGGACAGTGATGACATTCTATTATAGGAACTGTTTTTACTTAACTTTTAAAAGTAAGAAGATGTAAAGTAAGCTTTTTAATTTTGTACTATTTTTCTTAACATATGTAATTTTTAAGTGATCTGGTCTCTGAAACTAAGCATTAAGGAAATTCATATAGCCGAAGATTTGACAATATTTTTCGTTCAGTTAAGAACGATAGTAATCAGTTTTAGCTCCATAGTTGTATTTATATTTTTATGCTTATTTGTTGAAAGTTTAAATATTTTAAATTTTGGAAGAAGTGAACTATGTATGAATATTACTGCACTCTGCTACTTCAGTGGAATGGGCTAATATGTTAATTTAAGAAATATATTTTACAGAAACGTAGTTTAATATAAGAGAGAGTTACTGAAATATTTCTTGCATTCTTCATTCCATTAGGATTTTTAAATATTTTGGTCCATCGAAATTTAATTAAAAAACTATTTTATTTGTTTTAATATTAAAATGATAGATAAAGATAAATTATGAAAACAGCAAAATATTATTATCAGCAGGATTTAGAGACGTTAGGTTATTTCGAATCAGAAGACATGAAAAATGAGCAATACCAGTGCTGGAACTCGAACCTTGGACCTCTCGAATACGCGCCGAGTGTGCTGACCATTACACCACGAAGACATGCTAAGAAGGTAGGAGAAATACCGTATATATTTCCCGTTTTAAAGGGCAACTGGAGATTAGGGGACCCAATACCTAAATCCTGGTGGTGAAGAATCATCATCCACCACTTTCTTTAGTTCGGGTGCCACTATAGAGACATAAGTTTTTTTTTTTTTTTTAAGGAGGAGACGTGCCTTCTCCGTGACTTGAACCTATGACCTTTCAAATACGCGCGGAGTGTGCTGACCATTAATTACACCACGAAAGGCATGCTAGGAAGGCGGGAGAAATACCTTATAAAAAGATGATGTAGGTTAACCATCTGAAATATATGCATGCCGTATTACGGGGTGTCGTATTCTTATGCTGAAAAAAAGCTGGAGAGACTGAATTAGTATATCGTTTCATTGTCAAATTTATTCACCAAGAAGATCAATTAAGCGGAGAATACTGTGTAAACCAAACACTTGATTGGTTTGATTTGCTTTATTTGATTATGACAAAGTACTCAAGGGCTACCTGCCTAAACGGAGGGATGCCTTCGTGGAGTATATTGTGAGGGAAACTTTCTCATATACACGTTACACATGGAACAAACAACAAAACCGCTCATGTAGACAGCTCGTTTGCAGGAATTCGAAACCCTGATCGAATTGCCAATTTTGAGCGATTTTAGCGCACTGGTGGGCTCCAAGCATTTAAAAGCAATCATTTCTGAACCAAAACGTGAATCTAACTTCTTTTAAATGATGTCAAAGATTTCATTCAGAATTGTAAAGAATCATGTAGTGATCAAAACAGAAATAACGTTAAAATGTTAAACTGCTAAAATCCGATCTTAGTATGCATATAATTAGGTAATTAACAATTTCATTAAAGTTGTAAATATCTGTGTAGTAGTTCCATCAACAGTTACTATTCCTTTTTATCTTTCCTCCCTTAAAAAATCACACCTAAAACTAATCAATAAATAAATACACGCTTAAATTCGTATACCTTATTATTTAAGAACTTATGAAAAGCGAATGCGAATACCGTTAATAAATGAACAGATATATGTAAAGAAATGGGGGTAACATAAATATGCATATATAGGAGAATTACATTGTTCCTTATTTATTTTTCCATTTATATATGCTGTTAACTAACGTGAAATATCTTCAATTGAGACATAATAATAATCTTGGGAGGTCATCAAAATGTTTTTTACCAATTAGATACATTTTTTATTCATTGTGTTGGCAAATCTGCATAGTTTGACACTAGATGTTCTTTTTTTTAAGATTTCAGTGTCTGCTAGATAAATAATATTTGAATATGTGCGTTTGATCACACGCTAGACGCTCGTAAAGTATGTGTGAGTTATTTTATTGCAAATTCTATTGTTTCAAATTTATTACTTAATATAAGCTGATATTCTTAATGAACTTTATTCAAAAAATAGAAAAACCAGAAATAGGAATAAGCGTAATGTTAAAACAATATACTTTGCTATTCAGTTATTGATCTCATTTCTGCGCTTGCGCTTAAGAAGCAAGGTTGAACATCGAAGTTATAGTACTGCACAATTATACTACACTAAATTATTTGCTGATTTTTATATGTTTTCATATTAAATTACTATTCATATGCTAACTCGCTTTAACCATTACCCTCCAATCGTTCCAGAAGTATATAGACAAAAGACTAAATAAAAGGAAATGACAAGGACGCAGTTCATAAGTTGACGAGAGTATAGTTTATTTGATTTGATCAGTAGTAAGCAGCCCCATTCAGCCAACGGAACTGGTAGTATTCAGAAAGGCCTGAAAACTGGAAATGACGTCACCTTGGAATTACTTAACGTGACACCTGAAAGTTATTTAGACGTGTTTGAATAACGTAATGTTTTATTCAATGTTTTGTTTTTATTTTGTGGCAACGATAATTTTTACGGTTTGTGGCAACGATAATTTTTACGGTTTGTGGCAACGATCTACTGAACCATTTGTTTGTAATGGCATCAGTTGTAATTTAGCATTTTTAATAATTTAATACGTGATTATTTTTAATTATTTAATTTGTCAATATCTTCAGTTATTTAATAAGTGATTATTTTTTATTATTTAATTTCTCATTATTTTTCAATTATTTAATCTGTAATTATTTCTAATTGATTCCGTTATTCAATTTAAAAACATTTTCCCTGAATTTTAAAAAGCTGAGATTCAAACCTGCCACCTCTCACATTGTCGAAGGTCGCGATATCCCAAGGCCATGGCCTGTTCCTTGAGTCCTGTTGTTTGACCTTGTCCAGCGAAAACCACCATGATGTCCCTAGGCTGAAAGATTGCGCATGCGCTGATCTGTTCCGACATGGACAAACCGTTTCATCCGTTTTTAAACCATCGATGTCAGGTGACAAGGTTGTGTACGGTCACCAGCTCCATGGGAAATTTCCAGAATTCCCCAAAGCTTCATGCGCCTCTTGATTAAATAACACTGAATTGTATTAATCATAATATTGCGTCAAGGCTGGTATGATAGGTATGTCGTCAATAAACAAAGGTTGTTATCAAGCTAGATATAAACACATTTAAATTGCTCTTGAGCTGCAACCCAATTACTCTAATGGCATAAATGGCTCTGCACGCAGGTTACGAATTTTACTTACATATGGAATGACATATTAAGAAAAAAAAATAACTAGTCACGGAAAAAGTATTGGCGGGTATTAGCTGAATTTAACTTCCCTAAAAGATTTATAATTGAAAAAAAATTACAATTGCATGTTGAAAGCATGTAGGAGTTCTGTTATGTAATACATACTTAGCTACTTCAGTTGTTGAATTAAAATATCTTAATTGTAATGATTTATCTTAATTCTGTTTTCAGACTTAAAGGTTATTAATTTGTTTTTATTTTGTAGTTGATCTTAAATTTCTTTGTCTTGTTGAAAAGTAATTGTTGTCATTTAATTACTTGACAGTTTTGGTTAACTCTGATTTTAAGTTGCTTGAGTAGTTAATTTTTTTCTTTTTTCCTTATGGTAATTTGGTTAACTATTTAAATTTTTTGTTTAGTTAATACTTATTCTTAACGTGTTTGCTTAATGTTTAATTTCTTGTTAAGTTGACCCTTAAGGTCAATTTTTTAAAAGCACTTTTAAAGCTTTTGCCTTACACAAGTTGGTGTTAAAGTTTAATTAAGCTTTGTTAACGTACCCCCCTTTTCTGCTAAGTTGGGATCCATATTTTCTGACTATGGTGGTCGTGTTTGGTGTTGTAGAAAACATAAAAATTTTTTCTATGTGATTATTATATTTTAATTGAAGTAATTTCCTTCGGTCTTGTATTAAATTAGTATTTAAAAACAAATCCTTAATTCTTTTCGAAAAACTTTTTACGTTGCCTTTTGGGAAATCAAGATTTATGACTTTGTTGTGACGTTCGCTCGCCCTGCCAGACAGTGGTCTGGGAAATATCTTTCATCAAGTGAGAAATCTGCACCCTGTTGGATCAGCTTGTTTTGTATGCAGCTACGCCACGCCAAGGTTAAGGGGTCGGGGTGATTCGTTTCCTTGCAGGCGTTCACCATGCTAAAATGGGACCCTGGTCGAGGCTAGCTCCTGCTGACAGGTTGATGACCTTGGACGATCGGCGATTATTCGCCAAGATCCGGCTTCCCAACTCCCTTGCTTCACCTTCCTGTTTGGTTTCATCCCTTAGGAATACCATGCACTTGGCTTGTTTTGTACCATCTCGGATCGCCAAACGAGTGTTTTGGCGAAAAGAAGAAAAAGGCGTGCAGCGATCTACGAGAGGGGAGACGTTTGGCAGACGAGAGAAGGAAAATTTTTCGGAAGGTCGTCACGAGTCCAGAAAGCAGTCGTTCGTCCCAAGTAGCCGTCTACGTGAACAGTGAAAAAAATGTCTGAAGAAATGGAGGAGAGAAAGCCAGCTGTGGAGGGTGACGCAGTGAAGACGAAACCCAGATAGAAGGGGCGGAAGGCTCTGAGGCTACCATTACCTGCTCAGCTTTACTAACTTTCATTCTCTTTCCTTTCTAGATTTAATATGGCTGAACAATTCAACAACGTACGCTGTTACGTGGCAGAAGGTTCCTTCCATGTACGCTGTTAAGTGGCAGCATGTATCTTCATGTATGCTGTTAAGTAATTTTTGGCTTCTTGTTGAATAACGGTATGAAAAATTTTATTTTATTTTGAACAACACCTCCACCACCAAATGTATATTGTACTAATTCTGTTTACCCTTAATAAATGAAAAATTTAATTTAACTTACCTTGTAATGTTTTCACTTAGAACACTGGACCCAATAGATTAATTAAAACTTGAACGGGATGTTATATTATATGAAATTTAAACACAACGCAATGTTAATTCCTTCTGTTGGAGTATTATCTGGTACTATTTACTGTTAATTTTGAACACACAGGTTTTAAAGTCTAAATGTTGTTTTATCTTGTATGTCACAAAATTTTACACCCATGCAGTATTTGTTATAGTCATGTGATTTAGAATTGTTATTCATATTCTTGACTTTCATGTGTTATTAAAACTTAAAAACTTAAACTAGTAAAAAACTCCAACAGTTCTTGGATGGCAGATCGTTGCTAATATGCAGCATATGAAAATAGGACATAAACTACTGCCATAATGTGGTCTAGAAATGCTACCTGATAATCAAAATGGATCTAAATTCGCATCACGATCAACCTATTTAATACAGTATTTACTGTAGCGTACATTAAATACAGTTCAAGTATCATGATAGAATTATTTGTATTTTACATAATTCATAGTTATTCCATAATTAAAAATTATTGTAATGTACAGTTTAGTTTTCGAGTTTGCTACTTTAAAACATCAAATAGATGTGCGCAAAAATGCGGCTTCGAATTCTATATGAAACTCGCCCAGTAGGAACAAAGCTAATTTTTTAGTCACTAAAAACCAGCACTCTTATTTTATTACTTTCTATTCCATGCGAAAATCAAATAACTTCAAGGTATCCAATGCTCACGTATAGTATCAACATAAAATCACTGTCCTTAAAACTCTCTTCATAAACGGTTCTGAACCCCAAGCTTTTAGCTGACATGTGCGTGGTTACAATATAAGGCACCAACTACTAAATCATTAAAAATTTGTTATTTATCAAGATTAAAATTATTTTAATTAAAACTACTAGAATCTATCGGAGAGCTCAAGAACCTTACGCTAAAAGCCTTAAATCCACTTAGATTTTACATTTGCATCTTAATTACGTCGTTATTGTGAAATAAATTATCATTTATTTTACATTTCGAAAACTTAGATAAGTCTCAATCTGATTAAGAGAGCTCTTCATTGAAAAGTATCTTCAGGCAAACAAATAATAGCTGCTCTGAAATGCACTAACAGCAGTCAATTGATATCCGAAATAAATGCAATGAATAGCTACTACCTTCGGTACGCTGAACACGATTATTACAGCTAAAATATTTCCCTAATTCTGGTTTTGAAGATTTGTTGGAGTGTAATAAATCAAAGTTTGGTGCTGCAGTCGCGGATTGCGAAAGGTTTTTGTCTGTACTGCAAAAGTTTTGCAGTAATTTTTCTTGTAAGAATTCAAATATGTTCTGATATTCTGGTACCTTTTCATATTTTACAGAAATCATCAGTGATGAAGTTTAGAGGCCAAATAATTAACTTCAAAACTGTTAATCATTCACTTTAATTGTCACACATACATGCATGTTTTGAAGTCACATACCTCAAATTACTCAAAAATTGCATTTAACATAGAGGTATATAAAATAAATACTTTTTTCTGTGCTGTGTTCAGTAACATTGTCTGCGATTTTAAAGCTGTATTATTTGCAAGAGCTCTTAAAGTATGTTTCACGTAAGTGCGAGACTAAATTGCAAGATCTTGTTTGTACTTCCTTTGACCAACTTTACCAAGTTAAATTTCTTCGGTATTATTTACTTGGCTTGAATAACAATCTTCATTGTTCACTACTTCATGTTTCATTGTTCCCTTTCAGAAATTTCAGAAATTTATTCAAATCTGATTTACTATCTACTTCGCTATCAGGGAAAAAATAAGCAAGATTTCGAAGCTTCTGTTACCAGCGTTCGATCTCTGTCAGAGTCACAATGTGCATTGGCTCTGCAATGATAACACACGTAACTAGGTAAATTCTAATCACCTTTCCTAGTACAGCAAAGCTAGCAAATTTATTTTCTCGATTTTTATTTTAGGAACTCCCACTCCCTACACAACCCGTGAGGATACAGGAAATGGCAGCTGCGGATTTCGAGAAATTCCTCGAAATTTTCTTTGAAAAAGAAATTCGGATTACAATAACCGGTTGCGTATGGTTACGGGTTAATATTTCAAGACGCATTCAGCCGTAAAATCTTAACCGCGCCTTAGCAATCTTTGCCGCGAGCCTTTCCTTGCAGTATAACAATCTGATATCGCATAAATTGCTTTTGAAACTATAAACAGCTACTCTTAAGGAGAATCCCTTATTCCTGTTAAAAACCTGAGCCTCCCTGCTCTTAATAGGACAAAAATAGGTGAATTTGTTTTGTTCCTGATTTGTTTCTAAGTAGAGTATCATTATTTACTAGTTAACATTGTCCCCTTCCGAGTATATACTCTTTTTAATATGTAGGTGTGTAAAATGCTTTATCGTAAGTTTATTTACATTAAGGAAACTTTCTAGTAACTCTTTCTAATAATTCTTTAGGAAGTAGCTTTAAATGAAAACACAAGGAAAATAAAAACAATTTAAACGGTAAAAAATTTAATTATTGTCGTAAAACTGTGATGATTCATTACGGAAAAAATTAATACAAATGAAGCATTTAATGAAACAATTCCCCCATCTGAATGCATATTAACATGAAATAATTTTAGATGCCTTAACATGAAAAGCACTTGTTGGTAATATTAAAATTTATAGTCTTTAGCCGGCTAAAGGTCTTTCATTTGAAATAATTAAATCCTAACAGCGGGAATTCGCAGTGTACACTGCCTTCTTGTATACTGTTTATTAAATCTCTTTTTGTAAAGAAGCCATCTTTTTTACGAATTATTTTACGAATACTGAATGTATATGGCGTTTTCTCTTTATGCAGCTTAAAGAGGATATTTGCTGCGATAAAAACAGTTCCCTGCCGAACGTTACAGAAATATTGAAAAACAACATTTGTTAAGTGCAATGGGACAATGCATGACTAGTTTGCATTTAAAAAAATATCATTAAAAAGCATTATCATTTTGACAATATTAAATTTTTTAATATTTATATATTTTTTAATGTTATCCTCTGAATTCTAAATAGATACACATTAAGTGCAAAGCAATTTTAAAACATTTAACAGCAATGTGCTTGAAAAGTTTTCTTGCAAAATTCTGCGTGACATATGGCCTAAACCTAATCAGTACTGTGATTTTGAATGACGTTTACCCCTAAAAAATGTCAGTCGCAAAGCTAATTATTTGAGAATCTTAGATGCTTTACTGAGTTTTAAAAATCTTGCCTAGATTTAATCACTGTCTTTCAAAGCAGGCTTTTCGTACCTCATTCTGTTACGAGAGTCGTTTATGCTGTGTGTGAACCAATTACATCCCTTCTTTTACATTCGCGCCTTTTTATTTGTTATTGAAAAACTTTGTTAATGCATCATCAAGATTAAAGACATAATATACGCATTCTGAGTAACTGGAGCACAAAAATTTTTAAAATCTATCACAGGACCATTGAAATTACTATACGTCACAGTTCTGATTATTCTTCATATACTCTTTAGGAAAGTGTGGACATTTTTACATAAAGATACTTTGAGCTGATGAATTATAATGAACTATTTAACTTAATGTTTACGAAAGATGCATTATGAGGAGAATGCTTTCGTTAATTTGAGGGAAGTAACTTCGTTATCTTGAAAGTACATTATCGACAATTCTTCTACTACAAATAAAAATATAACTATGGAACGATAACCAAAAAATTAACCCAGAATGGAAATAAATATTAGTCTGTGAAATTTCTATAAAGGTATGACAAATAAATTATATTAATATACCTCTTTTCTCTCCATATATATATATATATATATTATTTAGATTCTTTACATATTCATTCTTTATATTTTTCCCTAAATCTAAACCTTCTTCCTATTGTAAATAATTTTATTAATATCTTCTTAACATTACATGTAAGCTTGCGCTTTATATCAGTTTCGCGAACTAACATTTCTTGGTTGCTTTCAGCTTCTTATTCGTTAGAAATATTTTAAAAGTCTAGCATATAATGTGGCATTAAAACGTGATGCACTGAAAATATTTGCGCTGCATTAAATTTTAAAATACGTGTTAATTAAAGAGTATTTTATGGCGCACAAATTGTAAGCGATTTTATTGAAATTTCATTTTACAGTATTCGGATTGCATTATTGAAAGACTTTCGTATTAAATTCAATCTCGAAATTTAATTAAATTAAAATACATGTAAAGTTCGAAAAAAGGATGTATGATTTTACTTATTTCATTCTCTTTCTCTCTAGTAATGCTCTCCATGCTCTTTCTTTCCAACTCCAATGAACTATCATTTTATTAATTTTAGTTATTGATCTGAATGATATATTTGCCATATCACGCTCTCTATACTCTACAGCCCCATGAAGACAAAAGGGTTGCTATTGTGTTTAACCATATAATGCTTTGCAAGTTTTGCTGAATGGAAATAATGAACGAGGAAATCATAAAATCTATTCAGGGACTTTTAGGAAATTTCCGTACCAAAGGGAGTTTAAGAGGTTTTGAAGTAAAAGGTGAATTTTACTTCAAACCTTCTTAAACAAACACTTTAAAACTTCTTTTTTCTAAGGTTTTGAATGTATCATTCATAAAGATGAGCCTAGAAGTGAGCGGGAAAGAGAGGTAGATATGATAAATGTAAGATGCTGATAGAATCAGATCCACATATCTTCACAACAGAAATAGCAAAGAAGCTTCACACTACACAGTAAAGAGCTATAGATAATTTGAAATAAATAGGAAAGTTTTCTGAAGCAGATATTTCATTTTCTCATAACCTTACAGCTGAGGAGTACGAATCCTCACTTCTGTGGTCAAACAAAATGAAATGCATTTTTTCTTAAGGCATTTGTTTTCTGGACATGGAGTCTTCAAGTTAATGCTTCATAGAAAGATTATGTGATCTGGAAACCATAGGATTTTCTTGTACGGCCTATTAAATTATACACATTTTTATGCCTTTTATTTAAACTCATTTACTCGAATTTTGTTAGAGATAGACTTCTAATTCAATCAATACAGTTCTCACTTCGCGGAAAAGCAAAAATACCGAAAAACTCCATTAAAAATTGTAAAATACAGAAAACTCTAAAACACCAAAATATAGTTAAAGGTAGTTAAAAGAACAATTTTCACAATTAAAATTAGAGTTTCTGTGCAAAAAAAAAATTCTTCCATCAGACAGGAAGACAAAGTTTTCAGTGCAAAAACTGAAAGTTCACTTTCGGTCACTGAGCAAAAAAACTGAAATTAGCGAGCTTAATTCAGTGTTCTAATAAGTTTCAAATATAAACAAATGGCGGCCTCGTTAGGCTTAACTTCACTCAAAATTTTTAAATTGTTGATAATTCTACAACTATTGCATGCATACTAATTAAAGGAATAAAAGCTTTAATCGGAACATAAAAACAATATAATTCAATCGTTTTTAAAGTAAAAAATGCACAATTTGCCAACATATAAGAATAAAAATACTAAGTTCACTGAGCCGAATAATAGAGTTTTAATATATATATAGACAGAGATAGAGAGACAAAAAGTTAATAATTTTCGAACCAATACAACGATATGAAAGAAATGAAATTAATATGAATTAAATTTTTCAACAATTACACATATATATTGGAATACCAACACCCCTAAAAATGTTATTGCAGATACAATTTTTAATAAAATTACCAGAATTAAAAACCGTACGCACCGAAATTGAGCAACAACAACAACAGATTCTTCTTCTTAATAAAAAAGTTTACTAGAAAAGGAAATTCAAATTAAATTCATTAACTGTCAACTTAAAAAAGCTGGAGTGACCTACAACCAATAACTTTTTAAGGCAATTATTTTTTATGTGAAAGCTTAAATAAGAGAAGGATAATGAAGGAGGAATTGAATTGTGTAATATGTAATTATGTAATTACTGTACAATTTTTCTTTGCGATACTATTATTACCTGAGGGCCTACTCTATTCTAAGTCGTCGTGATAAACCATCGGAGTGAAAATTTTATTCTTTTCTGATATTTATCCTTTATTTCCTTTTCTTATTTTCATTAGTTTAATGCTTTCAAATTTTGATTTTTTAAAAAAATCTTACCATAAATTCACCTTTTAGAAGATTTAAAACTTTTGCAGATTTGATACCTCAAAATCGATGAAATTGCCAATTTTTCTATTTTTAGCTAAAAGCATACCTGAATATCCTTACTACACTGAAGAGAAATTTTGAAATAATCTGACGATAATAAATGGAATAAAAAGGCTTTTGAAAATTTTGACAGCTCTTTAAATGCCACTCTCCTCAGTGTTTATTTTCTTTACTTGTTAATTGTTTCAGTAACTTATTAAAAATCAGCGTAAAAGAAGAGGAATGTAATCAAATATGACTACAACTATCAACAAACTCTGTTTATATGTATAAACTGATTTATTTAAATACAAATTGAAATTGGCGTGCTTCTTCAAAAATTGAAATTATTTTTGATAAGATACGAACAGAAAGAGGTGGCGTAATGAAATCGATCAAGTTTCTGACTATAGGAGTATTGAAATAGTGCTGGAACAAACATTAAACTTTTGAATTAATTAAAATACACCTAAATTAATTTAAAATGCAATTTATATACGATAACAAATGGCTAAAAGAAAAGAAGACATCACATATGCTACTGGGCGGTTTTAAATAAAATGTTTTATGTTTGTTCAAATTTCAAATTTTGCTTTTTGAAAAAATGAATAAAACGACAAATTAATATTATTAATATTAATTATGAGAGAAAATATATGTAGGAAATCAGAACCGCCAGCGAGGTGACGTCATCTGCCGCCAGCCCAGCGCAGCGCAGAGCAGCGTAGACAAAATCCAGAGGCAGACGAGTACCAGACGTGGTATGGAACAGACGAGTTCCATCGAGGCTTAGTTTCTGGGTTCAAGCTGACGATGCTTGTCTATAGCTAGCCATGGATGAGAATAGACGTGTTCTCTCAAGGCATGAGCTTACGTGCTTGTAGGACTGTTAGAGACTGATAGTGTGCGAGAATTACTCAGTATTACGCGAAATGTTATGGATCTACAAATCTTTGTGGAGTTATCGTTACCTTTAGTTATGTCAACTTATCATATTATATTATCATCCCATCTTTTATCATATTTCATTCATATTAGCAATTTCATAATAAATTTACTTTATACTTATTTCGTGCTCTTGATCGTATAACCCTACATATATTATAATTAATTCATGTATTAAAATTGTCTTGAACGTGTTTAAAAAAACAAAAACAAGAAAAGAAAATTTCTACTTGCATTTTATGATTTTTTGCAGTATTTCTGGTAAGATAAGACTTTAAACTAAAGCTTGTAATTTATGTTTATATTAACCAATTGAATAGTACTTTATTTTAGTTTATATATGTATCTGTCATGTTTTAATGCGTAGATGAAGGAATTCGGTACTTTAATTTTCAGCAGTCAAAGGGAATTTAGAAAGATTGATGCATAAACCAACTTCCAGACGTGGCTTTTTCGAAACATAATTTTGTTCCATGGTAATTCATATCAGATGATTTTGGTAAACAAAGCATTTATCCAGTCATAGTTAAATAAAATAATTTTTATGTACGTTGGCTTAAAAGTACGACGTCGTCTTAGATATAAAAGCATAAACGTCGTAAAGTTGTTTACAGGAGCGTCTTGCCAGGAGAAGAGCGTTAGCGAAAGTGTCATAGCTATTCAGAGGAAAAAGGGAGTCAGTCAAAAAGTTTCAGTTCGGTTTAAAAAAAGTTTTGATTCACAATTTGGTGGTTGGTTAAGAGGTATATGCATTTAAGTGTTACGTAGGATAGCATGACTAATTTGAATGACGCAGTTTAGAATTATAGCACTATTTGTTAGACAGCGATAGGAAGTCCCAAATTAAATAAAAAATAAAAGAGGTTATAGCCAATTAAAATTAAAAGTTTGTTTTCATATTTTTATCTTCCCCTATGTTCATATGTTCTTCCAAATTCGAGATCTTTCCAAGTTACATAACAACCTAAAATTAACCAATAGCAGTCTAGCTGTACTCGTGCACCTATATACTATAAACAGTTACTAACTGCGCAGTCTCTCTTTTTCGCTTTTTCACCTGTCTGCTGACAGCGTGTCGCTCAGTCTCTGCTAGCTATTCACCATTATTTAAAATGTAATTTCATATCTAAATTTATGGGACACGTTTAGCACCCCTAGTCTTCTATCAGTTATAAAAATATGTGCTAAGAATTCGTCATCCAAAAATAAATGATGTTTGTTATCAAACTGGGCGTGTTTTTTCTAAAATTCCATCGGATCATTCCACTATGACGCTATTTCCGATCATCTGCGCAGCAGTATTTTCGTCC
The DNA here is from genome assembly GCA_000611955.2 of Stegodyphus mimosarum. Taxonomy (NCBI): domain Eukaryota; kingdom Metazoa; phylum Arthropoda; class Arachnida; order Araneae; family Eresidae; genus Stegodyphus; species Stegodyphus mimosarum. Next base: position 1,250,622 of record KK113189.1, read on the forward strand.
ATGACTAGAACGTGATTGCTTTTATCGCCCACCAAAAGTAAAGCATTACATATATGTATTGAAATTCTGTGATAAAATGCTTAAGAAAATTAAAATGATTTAATGATCAGTCAGACAGTTTACGTTCTTTAAACTGCGTTTTACATAGTACGCATTTTTTCAATAAATCATTTTACTTAAAATCCTAAAATATATACAGATATGGACTATGTTATTTGATATTTTTACTGCTTGTTTAAAATGATTTTCTTAATAGAAACAAGTTTTGTAAAGTAGTGAAAAAACATTTATGGAAGTGATAATGTGATTGAGATCCTATTTTTTCAGAGTTTTTACATAAAAATGTGCTTTTTATTTTTTTTACTCAGAAACTAATTCAGTAATTGCAAAATCGATCCTTAAAGTTATTAAGAGCATTCTAATAAATACAATAAAAACATTTGTGGCAAAAACATTGTAAATTGTAGGAGAAGAAAGATGTTTTAACTATTAATTGTTTTTTTCAAAAATTTTAAATTAAAAAAAATTACTGGCATTTTTTTTCAGCTTAAAATCATTTTGTATTACAAAATCACTTAATCATAAGAAGTAGATGAATGGCTTTAAATAAAAAAAAATCATTGAAAAGGTACCGAAAAAAAAAATACAATAATAAAATTTAATTTCTTGACAAACCACAAACATAAAACGTAACCTCAGTCAAATTTAACAGCTACGTTTTGTCTCCTATCACTCGAGTTACGCTGCTTCACGCCGTCATTATGGATCTCATAATTAATGGGGCTGATAAAGGCATTTCAATTGAAAAATTGGAAGAATGTAAAGAATGTTTTAATGCACTTAAAGCAGAAAAGGAAATGAACAGAGGCAAACAAGAGGGAGTTGTTAAAGTAATAAAAACTGATAACTATAAGGATATTCTGCCAGATTTCAGAGCTGTAATTACAGAATGCAGTAAAATTAACAATGGCTAAGAATAAGGTAATTTTTAAGAAGTTCAAACGGGGCGTTAGTTCGTAATTAACAAATTGGAAAATGGAAAAAAAAGGAAAGGGCAACAAAAAGCAGCCGTGCCTTAGTTTCCTCTTAAAATGCCTTTCCGAAAACTGCATCCATTTTACGTACCCATCTTTACAATCATCTGATGTATACTGAGATAATTTGTAACTTATTCCTTAATATAAATAAGTTTGAAAGAAACATATTTTTTTTACTTTTACCTGTAGTATGACATTTAGACAATATAATCAAATTTTTAGCCAAACAGCTTTAACATATCGGGCCCATGTATATGAAGTTATCATGGAAAAAATCAAATAATTGTTTCCTAAAAAATGTAGAGTCCTCTTACATTGCAAACTCACTTTTCGTTCCGGTCAGGTCGAAAGTAACAAAGTTATTGTTTATTAATTCAGATTTGTGTTCCGTCAAAATAAGCAATTTATATTAATCTGATTTAGAAATATCATATAAATGTCATTTAATCAAATAAAAGTACGTTACTAGAAATATAGAGTGTGTTCCTCCTTTACGATATAATAATAATAATGGGTTCGTTTACGCCACTTCCAACTGCGACTACATTTTAGGAGCGGAGTGGCAGGCTTCTTTATGAAAGCAGTGTCTCGTCAAGAATACTGTTATAGATATGACTCTCTATTCATGCAGGTAGACAGCATGTTAGTTTTGGAAAAAATGAAAAAAATCAGCTACGTTCTTCCCCGGTATTCGAACTCCGGATCTCCCTGTTACTAGCTAAATGTGTTGCTACTAAGAAGTTGCTACAGTCCACAGCATGCACGGGGAAAGGGATAATTCCTCACATCATTCCCACTTAAAGGCCAACTTGGAATAGACATGAGATTGAGTTGAACAAATCCAGATGATGACGCATTATCGCCCACCACGTTTTAACCTCAGCGCCGCAGTAGAAACATTAAGTTTTTCTTGGAGCAAGGAAATGTGATAAATCAATTGTGCCCGGACCGAGATTCGAACCACACAGCTTCCGTTTGCTAACCAGACGTGAACCTCTTACACGATAAGAGTAGGCACTGAAGAATGTGGTAATGTTTTATACATGTATAATGGCTAGGTCATAAAATCTGTATCTACACACGTTTCGTATGTGTCGGATTTTGTCTGGTGGCCGCTTACTTACTTTTTTTCTCTTTTTTTACAGCATATGAGTATCTGGGCTTACATATTCGGCAGGAGATGTCCTGAAACCATCAGATATTTTATTGTCTCATCAAGGGGACATTTTCCAGTATGTTAAGCAGACGATACACCGGTACTGCACCCACTGAGGAAGAAGCAGAAGAAAAAACAGTTAAGTTCGATGCTGGAATCGAGAGCCATAACCTCAGTATTTAAGTTAGCAGTTAAACTCAGCTAACCAATAGGTAAATAATTATGGAATAAGTACAAGCCTTAGAACTTAGCAATCATTTTTATAAGTAATAAGTTTTCGTATAATTCTGAGTCATCATAGTGATTAATTCGTACAAGAAATAGTTATGGATCAAGTACGAGCCTTAAACCTTTCATATCATTATTACGAGTAACATGTTTTGATATCATATTCCTTTAAGTCATTCATAAATTCATTCAGATAGATTTACTCGTAATAGAAATTCAATCTTGATCTAAGGTAAACATGATTTCCCTCAAACACAAGGAACTAAGACTCCTAACGCTCGCAATTATGTTCTCCAAATACCCTTTAACGTATCAATTTCCCTAATGGTTGACTACTATTCCCTCTCAATATCCCGTAATTTCTGACTGAATAACACAGGCACGGGATAATAACTGGATCACAGTAACCATGAGTGCAAAATACTGATTCTACAAAGCTCTAATACATATATATAAATTGCTATATATATTATAAATACAGAGAAATTAAATTTTTGACGAAGTTTATTAGAAAAGCGCATTCATAAAATTTTATGAGAAATAAATTTTAAATAACTTTTATTTTTAAGTAAAATTTATTAAAACATTTATTTAAAAATAAATTTATCTTTAAATATGTATAATTAACAAAACAATTTCATCTTACTTTCATTCTGTATCTTTGATTATAGGGATAATGTATAATCTATGTCGAAGTTTTAAAAGTTGTTTAGAACTTATATTTTGAAGGTTATATTGGTCATTTGTAAATAGTTACGATCGAGTATGGTTACACAAGTTAATTATCACCCTTTAATTTTTCTTTTAGAACTTATGGCACGAAATAATGTCCCCTCAAACTCCTTCACAGCTTTCGTTCGAATTAGCCGATTGCATGGTATCACACATCAAGACTTCCTAGTTGGTAACGGTCAAGAATTTATCTACTAAATTCATTTGTTCTGCCTTGTTATGCTCAGAATATACTTTATACTAAAATCTTTGTACGTACTTTTTACAATCAATCTACAGAATATTTTATGTTAATTAATCAATCATGATTTAAAACTTCTCATTTCGCAGTCCTTGCCAGAATGCAAATTAGTTAGTACAGTATTTATGCCAAGGGTTTTGCAAATTTTAGTATTAGAGCTTTCGGAAGCCTCTTCTGTAGTTACATCCTATCGGCCAGTTTTGCCAATGATTATTCCGGCTTTATCCATTTTGCTAACCGGCTTTAAAAACTCCGTATTATAATTTTTGAGCCAGCTTAAATAGATCAGATTGAATAGTATTCGACTATATTACCTGTAATTTGAAATTTCAGCTATTTCAAATTCCAACTGAGCTATTTTAAATATCCACAAGTGATTGCGTTTACTTGTATGCACAAGTTCTGCTTTCTGTTCGTTTAAAGATTAAATAAAAATACTATTTAGTGCTTTCTCAATGCTTTTTGTCATAATATTTTAGACTATGGAACAACTCTCTAGCCAGTCTCGTAGGATCAGAATATTTCGCAATTAGGGCCTTATAAATCTTATGCAAAGCCAAGGAAAGTTTCATGTCAGTTCTCTAAAAGTTGAATGTCTAAAGAAATCTCACAAGAAATCTCAGTCAAATCTAGATGAAATGAAGCCTGAGATTATCGGAAACTTTTGCCTTGCTAAAATAATCAAATTTAGCTTCTGAAGGTACTGATAGGATATTAATGCCATGTGAGATGAAAGTACGTGTTAGAGTTGCGAAATCTGCGTAGTCGAGAGAAATCTGTGACATTTGAAAATTTTACTATTGTGTGGACACTAGGGACATTAAAGAATAGTAGTATTATAAATGAACCTTTTCAACTTTTATCAAAGAAAACACTGTAAACTTTTACAGATCTTTTTAAATTATCTTTCCAAACAAAAGCTTCTTTTTAGAAGAAACGAACATTAAAGTAAGTATTTAACCTACCAATTTATTTCCGGGTATGGAATTCGGGATCTTATTTCTAAGATATGTGCTACAAGAAAAATCTTTCATAGCGTTTAAATTTTTATATATCTTTGGTGATAGAAATAATATATTTGAACAGGAATGAAATTCAGTTAAATTTTAAATAGGGTTGCTATCAATAAAATTCATAGCTATATAGTTTTATAATTTTAGAAGTAATTGAAGTTAATAAAATTGCAGTGTATTTTCAACTGTTACCGTTTCTGAGTGTAAGAGTATTACTTACGTTTAAAAAATTCATTGTATTACTTTTGTCGTGAAAATGAATGAAGAAAAGAGGGCAAATAATCTTACAGTTTTTTTCTTTTAATTTCTAAAGTTAATAACTAAATATATCTTACTGAAATTAAATTCTTCCTCTTTATGGTTTCCATTTATTATATTTTATATAAATACATTAAACACATGAAAAGAAATCATTGAAAAATTATTAAATGTATTTCTATCTTTATCAAAGGAATACTGCATTAACCTATTAATTAGAAAAAGAAATTGAGGCTGGTAACGCTTTAAAATTCGCCCTTTTTAACTGAACACTAAAACATTTAATGTCGGAAAACTTTACAAAATATGTCAGAATACCCAATTGCATTTCATGATCACTTATTTACTTTCGCTGTAACTTTTTCTGAGGAATATTGTTAAAATAACTTTCCAAAAATTAAACTTTAACTTAAAATAACTTACCAAAAATCCTTAACACCCCAAACTTTCGAACTTTCCTCCACCAACGCTGGAGATTCCTCACTCAGGAGCGAAGATGGGCCTTCGGACAATCATCAGTAGAAGCGGAAAGTCTTCGAAGAGAAACGGAGAGAACTGATCCCGCCGTGATGGTGCTTGATATGTTTATAATCCATTCCGCTGCGCGCACTGCGCAATCGCATCAGCTTAGCCTATCATCTTCCTTGTCCCAAAATGTACATAGTGACGTAAATCTTAAAAACAGTATAATTTTTTTAATTGTTTTTCCCAGAAGCCAGTGAATATTCGAGCTCAACTATTCTAAGACAACTTTCCTGAAGCATACATATTTATGTTTTGATTTCTAATTCCGGAAGAACTGCTAACCCTCAAAAGTTTATGGGGATGATATATAATGCTTTCTTGATCCAAAAGAATGAAAAATCTTCAAATCTTTGAAGAATTAATCCGTCGAAAAAGTAAGGAGTTTTATTACTAGAACTTTGGAAATAAACAAACAGATAAATAAAATAACAGAGAAAAGAACTGGAGTATACGTAATCGATGAAAATAAGACCCTGAACTCAATTCTGTTTTTGTTAAGGGTTCAAGAAGTAAATTAGAAGGCAGTGAGATTTTTCAGTTTCTGTTTCTTCTTTTCGAAATGAAAGCGTTTGTATTGTTGGGTATGAGAGATACTGTGACACTTATTACACTCGAAACGTACATTTTGATAAAATATATGTGCATATATCATAACATCAGTAAATTATGTTTGCTTGAGACACAAATATAAAAATTAGTTATAAAGATACGAATTAATAGAAATCATGTAATCTGAATACAAAACAGTAAAGAGGAAAAGATTTGAGATTTGAGTGGGTCGATGTACAATATGTTCGTTAGACAATAAATTAATTCTATTGCGAATTCTTTTTAGAACTGAGAAAATTAATCTTAAATTTTATTTAAGATTAATTTATATTTTCACAAATCGTATATTTGTGAAAATATAAAAGATAGTCGTTTTAAGCAGTAAAGTTATGATGCATTTTTTGACGTGCGTTTCAAGATAAGAGGAAGTCATTCTTCTAAAATCTGATGTTCAAATTTATTTCCAGATCAATTACAAATTCGATTTTCCCATTATCTTGCATAAAGCTTAACGAAAAAGCTGTTAGAATACAAAACTTTCATTTAATAGCATTTCTCGTTACTGTACACTACAAAAAAGTCCACATTGTTTTCATCTTTCCTAAAACTGCTTATTTTCCAATGATATGCATCCTAACAGACATTTGCAAAGACCTTATATGTATTTATATTTTTAACTAAAGCTCATTCTATGTGAAATCACCTATACACTCTTATTTCTAATAGATTTCTTTCATTGGTTTATCTGTAATGAGTTAAAGAAAAATGCATCATTTGGAAAATTTTAAGTTCGTTCCTTAAATTAGATAACCTTTCGAACTCAGTTTTCGATACTCTGGAAAAAAAATTACTTTTCGTAAGAATGTAGTAACTTAAAATATAGATACACTGATGTGAGTAAGAAACAGGAATTAACTATTAGTAAATAAAGGTAAATTAAAGGTACTTTAAACTTCCCTTACTTTACTGAAGAATATATTGATAATTTTAAGTATGTTTGTTAATTAAGCTTATCAATATCTGCATCTGATTAAAAATTCTATCACTAATTTTAGTAAATTTAGTTTTATAACTAATTTTGGTATTTTATCACTAATTTTTCAATAAGAAGTACTAAAAGATGAGTAGACGTAAATATAAGAAAGTATTGTACACCCAATTATTTGCGCGAAATTTTCTTTATAACAGAGGGGTTTCTTTCATTACATTCTCCTTTGAGAAGTATAATGACAAAATGATAAAGCATGATAACAGAGTTCAAATAAATTAATGTGAATGGAAATGCACGCATATTTAGTTGTACATATGTAATGTCTGAGATTTGACTGAGGCCTGAGCCCTGAATCTCTTTCCAAAAGGAAGCCCATGATTCCCTCTCCTCCTCTTTCCTCATTTTCAGACTGATGGAAATTTCTCTCAGAAAAAATTCGATGGTGAGCTTCTAAAACTTTGTATTTGAAAGAAAGCTTGAACATAAATTAATTTTCGAATTACAATGTTTATGTAGTGTTGTATATTCGTTTCGGCTGTTACAAAATAAAACTTAAAACGAAAACAAAAACTGTATAGATAGAAAGTTTGTAATTGTAAATTTAAGACATACATTCTATTTCGCTTGTGAGCTCTGTAACCAGAAACTTCATCTTTCTCAATTCTCTCCTGTGCAGTGATCGTGGCTGACTAATTCAAATATATTGTTCAACCGTATTCTAGAAATACACTCACGTTTGTGAAAATTGCAACACCATGAAGGACTTACGCGAGTGAGCTGAAATTTTCAGGAAATGCAAAGTAGCGCATGATATGCAAATGATTAGAATTGCAAATCCGTAGCGCATGCGTATGCTGAGCAGCGCCCTCTGAACGGCTGATGGATCCGAATAAATAGACGGCTGTAGCGAGGCGTGTATGGTTATCGGTGGTTATCTGCTAGTGGTAAACGTTAACTCAATCTGTACTTATGCCTCGTCGACGAAAGAGAGCGAGATTTGAACAACTTACAGAGTTTGAACGAGGGAGAATCATCGGCCTTCGTGAAGCTGGATTGTCGTATCGTGCAGTAGCCTCTCGTGTGCAGCGTAACAGCAGCACAGTGATGCGCGTTTGGAAGCAGTGGACGGACGAGTGTCGGACAACTCGGAAATCCGGGAGTGGACCCCGAAATGTGACGTCAGCTCGCGATGATAGACACCTGGTCCGCATGGCGCGGACGGACCGTACAGCTTCCTCTAGACAATTGGCAGCACTGTGGTCAATAGCTACAGGTGTTTCATTGTGTGCTTCATCAATTCGTAGACGTCTGCTGCAGTGTGGACTGCGCGCACGGACTCCTTTATACAGGATCCCCCTAACGCACGACCATCGCCGCCTGCGGCTACAATGGGCCAATCAGCATAGAGACTGGCGTGCTGATTGGCAGCATGTCGTGTTTTCTGACGAATCCCGCTTTAATTTGTGGTACCATGATGGCCGCATTCGTGTCAGACGCTATGCCGGTGAACGCCACCTTCCGGAGTGCATTATCGAACGCCACAGTGGACGAACACCCGGAGTTATGGTCTGGGGCGCCATAGCATATCATAGACGATCTCAATTGCTACGAATTGTGGGCAATCTGAACAGCAACCGGTATATCCGTGAAGTTCTACAGCCCGAAGCTGTTCCCTTCCTTCAAAGCTTGCCAGGCGCTGTATTTCAACAGGACAATGCCCGCCCTCATACTGCTCGGATTGTTAAATCCTTCTTTGCAGCGCAGCAGGTACAGCTTCTTCCTTGGCCTGCGTGTTCCCCGGATATGTCGCCAATTGAACATGTGTGGGATGTCATTGGTCGGCGTCTTGCTCGTGATCCTCGTCCTGTTGCGTCTGCAGACGAACTTTGGGTACGCGTACAAACGATATGGAATGCTCTTCCTCAGTCAGACATTCAAACTTTGTTTGACTCCATGCCACGTCGTGTAGCAGCACTTATTGCGGCGCGTGGTGGCCACACAAAATACTGATTCTGATCTCTTGTTCTTGTTTGTTTGCTTTGAACATTTAATCATTTATTTGTACCACTACCACTCAACTGTGTATTAAATTGCATTCAATTATGACGATTCCTTCTTGGTGCTGCAATTTTCACAAACGTGAGTGTATTTAATGGGATTTGTAAAGCAAACAAGACAGATTAAACTCTTGAAATTATAAGGATGCTATCTTATATTCAGACTTCTATAAATCCTACAGATGTGCACTTATAGAAATTATAAGGTATATCTCCCACATTCTTAGCGTGCCTTCGTGGTGTAATGGTCAGCACACTGAGCCGGTATTTCAGAGGTCCGTGGTTCGATTCCCGGCGAAGGAATTGCATATTTCTCATCTCTCTTGTTCCAAAAAAATACCTAATGTCTCTAAAAAATAAGATATTGCTTTGGATGTATTCCAAAGCTGAGTTATTTTTCTGTGTAGATATTCAGACCCTTTATCGCTTGCCTTAGACTTCTAGTAAAAGTAACGACGAACTCAGAAGAAAGTTTAAAATAAACTATTTATTGGAACTTCAAACGTTATAAACTATACAGCTAGTATAATAAAAAATCAGTCACCACTGCTTTCGGGATTTAAGCTAACATAAAATTAAATAATTCAAAGCATTCAATTCGTACGGCAAAGCCCCACTTTAAAAGCTTTAGCTCAGGCTATTTAATCACGCGAGAAAACATAATTTTTGCAGAGGCGCAAGTTGATCCAGGTGATTTAGGAGCGAAGCGTGAATAGTATGGAGAAAGGTCAGTGGTCGCTGTTAAAAGCTCTTTCCTCACTTCAAAAACTCTTATATACTTCAAGAACTCACTTTACATTAATTAATTTTCATCTTGGTGGGATCCAACGGAAATATAAGTTAAAAATAATAAGGTAATTAGTTAATAAACATAAAGCCTCATAGATTATGGCCAAAGGTACCAATGACACTAAATAGGTCAACTGAAGATAGACAGTAACTTAGATTTCGTCTTACTCCATTATTTTCACTTTAATACTAATGCCTCTGGTTCACTCTGTTCTCACAGGAGCCACGTAATTGCCTTCTTCTCCATATAGCTATCTGATATTTCCATTTATTTATCAATGCAATGTGCAAGAAATTTAAAAGGAATCATCCTGTTACTAATGGTTACAGGCGAGTAATATAATTAGCATATGCTTAATTGTGATACGTCAAATTAAGCTGTGGTTGACGAAAGTTTCTTGTCACACGTGAAAGACATTCTATGTGTGATACGCATTTAGTCTGTAATCCATAGGAACAAGTGATAATAAATTACCCAATAGACTCCCAAATTCACCAGACATAAATCCTTTCAATTTTGTGTATGTGTGTGTAAAGGAGGAACATAAAAAAGAACGTTTTGTTGCTATTTCCACATGACCATGATGAATTCAAAATCTACATTACCCATGTCGTCACTTCAGTTGCAACGACTGTGGATTGACTGTAAAAGGAATACTTTACTTGTAGACTGGATTTGTATCTCACGACAGAAGAATCTTATGTGTAAAGTGTGGCAAGAATATAAGGTTTCAGTGTTTAATTTGACGCACTGCAGGAAAATATGTGAAAATTAAAATTCTTTGTTATAATTATTTGTAAGAGAAAGACGTATTAAAATTATTTTTGAACTGTGCTAAATTTTCAACTGGCCAGGCTATTTTCATGGTCTTGTCATTTATTTTGCCAGAGATGCGGTCCTGCAGTTTCCAAGACTTATTAACATAGTAAGCACTGAGCTGTTGCTCTTTTGACATAGTGTTAAGAAAGCCGGCTACCATAGCCTTGGGGCTGTGTTCGAATCCCAGAAAAAGCATGAACATTTTATAAGTGCTTGGAAGTTCATAGAGAGTTAAGTGGTAAAGAAAGAGGACGAGAAGGTAGGAGACCATTTTTACTGCCGGCCTCCAGTAGGGTTCTTTATCAAAGGCTGGGACAGAAATAAACAACGGTGGGGCTTAACCGCCAACATGCTAAAACCCCATTTGACTGGCCGCCCGTCGATGGAAATTTAATCATTGAACTTGTCTTGAAATCGCATGACCGTTCTTCATTGTAAATTTAATAATATTTCTGAGCGTAATTTTTTTGGAATATTTATCTGTGAGGTATGTTATTATTATTACATTAAGATTTGAGAAACTGAATATGAAAGTACTTAAGAAGAAATGAAATTAGAATTGATTTGACAAAAAAGAAGAGTAGATTTATATAAACAAGATCGTTTGTCAAGAGTGATATGAGCACTGAATTTCAGCCACTGTTAGTTTATATAAACTAAGAAAGTTTTAAAATGCTTGAAGCTAATTTACTTCACTTACACAGAAAAATCATGCAGATGTTTTCCTCTAGTTTTTCTAAAGATTTACTTTAATTAAATTACGAGAGTTATTTTTAACAGTTATTTTTTTGTCAAATTTGTATAATGTTTACTGAGGAATAATAATTCTTCAGTTTGCTCTAATATTCATAATACCTTTCACTTCATTGATTTGTTCCAAAATTATGTAAACTGATTACTAAATAAAAGTAAAGAAGGTAGCACAGTTGTGATCAGTGAGGCTTGTTTAAATGAAATGTAATAAATTATTAGTACGTTAAAGCAACAACGATATTAGACCTGAAATACGTACGTTGCCGAATTGGTCTGCAAAAACGCATGAATGATAATCAGCTGAAAGAAATAAAGTAGGACTGAGAGTTAGGACAAGACAGAAAAGAGGCACATGGGAACATATACTTTGACTGAACGTGTATTTCTAATGTGCCTCCCATCTAGAAGTATGTAAATATATACGTTGTTCACAAAATATACTTAATTCCACCCTACACGTCAGGAGATGGCCAAGACAATTGGCGCACAAGGCTCATAATAAAGGAACTCTCTAAGGAAAATGGAAGCTGTTGAAGTCTTCCTAGAATACCCTACTCGAAAGTTCAGTGAACCTACTCTAGTCTAATTAGTCTGGAAATCCTAACCAGCGATTAATTAACACCTTATAAATTGCTACACTACGTAGGATACTAAGATCTATATGAAGCGATGCAAGACACTATCATCGGTTATTCACTTGAGTTTGTATTTTTGAACAGAGCAGCTCCGATAGGAGTTCTCATTTTCATTTTACACTTTAGATAAAACTCTCATGAAGAATGTCACAGTATTTATTTTTCATTTTCAGATTATTCACTCGACTCATTATAGTTGTATAGCAACATATCTTAAATAATAACCACGTATTGCTTTCTAGAAATCCGTTCATTTGAAATTTGTTCCATTGCGCCTTTTTACTGAGGATTTGCTATATGTTATTGTGCACAGTAGTGGAACCATGCTTAATTCCTGTCATAATCGGTAGCACAATGTTTTATTCCTATCATGTGAACTTATGAGTTTATTCCAATAATAAAATGCATTTTACGACAAAGTATTTATGTATTAAATACAAAGTAAAATGACAATCCATCGTTAAGAGCATTTCAAAATACATTATGAAAAGTTACAAAAAAGAGCTGCGATGTCAAACTGATATTAAAATAGCTTGAGACCGATTAAAATACTTTTTCTTATTTTTGTGTGCCAAATCGAGTTATGAAGAAAATGAAATGAAAATTAATGATGTGAATGAAACTGACAAAAATGTTTATCAGCGTCAAATAAAAAGAGTTGAGTATTGCATGAAAAGCACAAGGTACAAAACGTTTTTATGCAAAATTTCAAAATACTATTTCAAATACTTTAGAACTGAACAAACGAAATTTGATATACATGAATAAAGATTAGTCAATGAAATGTTAATGTGAGTATTTAATGTTATACTTTGAATGAACGGGAAAACATAAAATATTGTTATGCCTTTTTAGTTATTATTATTGTACTAGCCATGCGATCGCCCTATCTCAAACACTCTGTTTATTTGGTATTCTGAATGAATACTAAAACGCCATGAGAAGTTATACCCTCAGTCGTTCCCCAATATATTAAATAGTAATATTTCATTCCTGCAAATTTCCGCCCATTTTGTATAAAGTCAAATTAACGAATTTTGATCAAGCGCAAGATATCAAAGCAATTGAAAAATAAAGTTCCTGAGGAAAGAAAAACCTTATTAACATATTCTTTATTCCCTTTTTCTTTTCTAAGATTTATGTTTTTTAACACTTGTTAAATTTTACTTCTGGAAAACTTCAGCAACAACTGCATGTAACTATTTTATTAGTTCCTAAAATTTGTGGTTTAAGAAGTCATATAGAAATCAAATGAAAGTACTTCAATTTTTAAATTAGATCTGGCAAGATGTATTGCATATTACAGTTTTTAAGGATTACGAATCTAATGAAGAATCCTCTTTGGCAAACACTCTCTAAAAGTAACTATTTTACATTTATCTTACATTTACAGTACATGCTAGAAAGTAGATTCAGATTTAGCTTCTTTATTTTGAACAAATTAGCACTTAAGTTAACTTACTTTGCAAATGAAAATTACTATTTTCGAAATATTTAGTTCTTTTTAATTTAAAATACACTCAAAAATTTTCTTTAGATAATTCGTTTAGAGATGAAAGAAAGATTATGCACAGCATTACTGAAGAGTAACGCAAACGTTCATTGCTTTCTGTCATGAATGACTATTGTTCCCTTAAATACATTTTCTTCTTTTATTTAAAAAAATTTCCCATTACGGTTCTAAATGAGAATAGAAATGGAATAAAACTAGGATTCTGAACCTATTCAATAAATCAAAACGGTAGCTGCCTTTCTTTACTCGCATTATTAATTGAATTATTGACTGATGTGAAGACCAGTTCTTTCAAGTATCTTTTCTTTTAATGCGTC
>KK113189.1:1264253-1277187 GCA_000611955.2 Stegodyphus mimosarum
TCAAAATTTGGCATTGTGATAAATGAAATAAATAAATAATCTGACTTCAGTTTTGAAACTTTATTTACAAACTGTTGACAAAATTCTGGAATTCAGAAATCTAAACAACTAGGTAGACTAGATTGGTACTAAAGAAATTTAAATATTCAATTCACAAACATATTCCACTCTCTTTTTTCAGCCTTAATGTCTAGTTCTCTCCAAATCTCCAAATTCCCAATTCTCAAGGATGTCCGTATCACAGACAAGCTAAAAGACAACTTGGCAACTCTAGGGACATCTTGAATTCATGGTAAATCTACTAAAGAAAGGTTTCAGAACACGTTAACCTGGAGAATGTTCTTAGTCATGTCAAGTACATAAAGGGATCTCGATCTTGTAATAGAGTACTAAAAGCTTAGGAGAGTGAGACATAGTTTAATTTTAATGAATTTCGTTGCTCGTTTTCAAAACGATAGAACTTTATTGTGAAATATAAAGTAAGAAGAAGAGGACAAAATATAAAACGCATACACAATTTGTGAAACCTAGTACTAGAAATTGTACTAAAATAGAAACTTGGCTATGAAGGGTAAAGAAAAAGTTATGATTACACATTAGACTTAAAGCAATAATATTATTATAAAATAAAGCAAGATTATATAACCAAAATACATCATTAAAGATTTTGGAAAAGCATGTAATTATAATAGCTTTCAGTGTATCTGGCAAAATCTTCAGCACAGTCTTTTAATTTCATGGTAATAATCTCTCATTAAAATTGGGAAATTGCATTTTATTCTTATTAAATGTTAATTCCTTTAGCTGTTCTCATGACATTCATAGTGGCAAGGAGTAAAATGCGCTTATCGTTGGCAAAAGCCTTGAGAACGGTATAGGTGACAGCCCGACTTAGCTCAGTTCCGCCCCCAATTCTGAGAGAGAGTATCCCGAGAAGACGGGTCCAAGAGTTTCCACCCCTCTTCCCCTACCACCAACCTGTCGACAGGACTTTCGGCTCGCTGCATATTTAAATTTCCCCCATGGCAGAGACACTTTACATTTGCAAACACCTATATTTTCTCCGGGATTCGAACCCGGGCCCTTCGATTCTGCAGTCAGAGTCACAAACTAAATTAAGGATTTTCATCTTTATATTGAATACGAAGTATCATAAGATACTAGATTTAAATAAGACAAAATGCAATCTTAGAAATTTTCAAAGAAATTGTTTCTTTCATTTTTAAAGGATTAAACTCTAAACATTGAATAAATAAAACCCTGATAAAAAATTTAACAGAAATCTCTCAATTTCTACTAATAAACTCTATTTCAAATTTTATCATTCCGAAACTTTCCAATTTTAACACTATTTTCCATTATGCTCTACTAGTCATGTTATTTCCGTTTACAGTTTAAATTTTCTGTATATGTATTAATTTTTAATTAAAAATTTTCGTATAATAAAAATAATATTTGTGTCCGGATTTAACTTTGTATGAATAGAACACTGATTTCTCGAGCATTATTGGATAAAACTGAATAAATTTATTTAGGCGATACGAATAATCTCATGACGCGGGGAAATAATATTGAAATAGAATACGAATCCATTCAACAAAATTGTGTCGGGAAATAAATAAAACTGAAATAATAAAATTTTATGATTATATTTTAGAAAACGAAAGCAAATTCCTCGGAGACAAATGCAGACTTTTGATGTTAATAGAGAACGTGCTGTCATTTAACCCTATACACACATATCACAACGTGAATTCATGCTCTCGTTAAAACAGCTAATTAGAGGAAGTAATTTCCATTCCTTAAATACACTGGTAAAATAAATTAAGAGAATTTTCCTATTTGATCTAAGATCTCCAGAACTACTGGACAGATCTTAATAAAATTTGGTGTGAACATAGGTTGATATAATACAAACAAAATAAACATTCAACAGTTATAATAGACGTGTGTAACATTCATGTGAGTCTGAAGGTCTGAAATAGCGGTTGCAGAAGACATAAAAGAAATGGGTAAATAGGGAGTATGGTCCCCTCTTACAGCCATACAGACCTCTCAGCGTGATGTCATACTGGAAATAAGGCAGTTTATGAGTGCCTGTGGCAATGGGTCCCACTCATTCAGCAACACTTTTTTCAGTTCCTGGATGGTTCTCGGAGGGGATTGCGAGTTGCAATTGCCCTCCCCAGAGTGTCCCAGGCATGCTCTATAGGGTTGAGGTCTGGAGAACTGGCTGGCCAATCCATCCGGCGAATATCCTCACTCTCGAAAAATTCGTCGACCGACGAGAAGAGCTCTAAGCGGCCACGCGTTATCCTCCATTATCCTCCTGTAAGATGAACTCAGGGCCCACTGCACCCCGGAAAAGGCAAACATGGGGCTCCCGTACCTCATCCCTATACTTCACACCAGTCACAGAGCTTCTGTCAAAGATGTGTACGGCCATCCAACGTGTTGCTGCCCAGACCATTACACCGCCACCGCCATAATTCTTGATTTCGCGAACATTGGAGGGTAGGTAGCGGGTCCCGGGCTCTCTCCATATGAAAGTACTGCGAGAATAGGTGTTTAGGCTAAAACGGGACTTGTCGGTAAACAGAACGGTTGCTCATTGCTCCGTACTCCAATCACTATGCTGCCTGCACCATGCTAACCGAACTCTTCTGTACGTAGATGTGAGCGGGACGCAAACAGCCGGTCTTCTGGCAAACTACTCTCTCTCATTCAGTCTTTTGGAAACAGCCGTCCTTGTTACACGGATTCCTGTGGCTGCATATAGGTTCCGAGAAAGCTGAGAAGCTCTAGCCCCTCTGTTACGCCTCTTTAAAATGGACAAATAGCGATCTTCTATGGCCGTCGTGGCTATTGGACGACCTTCCCCAGCCTTTCTCTCGGTGGATCCAGTATCCTGGAACTGTTTCCATAGGTTATACAGGGCGCTGGCGTTAAATTAAACTCTCTGCATATCTGAACTTGCGATTTGCTTGCCTCTAGCCTCCCCACAATTCGTCATCTCATTCCATCATCTAAACGTTGGTGGTTACTCATTTTTACTGTTCCGATGTGAATTTAACCGATTTTTGCAAGATAACACAAAGAAATTCGCCGAGGTGTGGTAGCGAACGCAGTTTGTCTTACCCTCCACGCGCTTATAAAGCCTGTTTTTCTGCTGGCTCCGCCTACGCACACGTGTATGCTTACTTATTTGCCGTACAAAATTTGCATTTTTATCTAGAAGCAGTGGTTTTCCCTTCAGTTCAGTTCTTTTCATGCAATTCAATAAAATATGCAAATTCTCTTAATTTATTTCACCAGTGTAGTTTGGCTTCCAAACTACTAATAGTATGGTTTCCAGACCACTGTGATCTCTTGAACGAGAATTTCGGCGGGCAGTGGATTTTCCAGAAATTCTTCTTAGTGCACTGATAAGTGCACTCTGAAGTAGAGATTTTATTGTCTAGTTTATTCGTACAATACCAGCAATTTTCAGAAATTTATGAACCAGTTTCCCTCTATCCTGAGCGTTACCGTCTATAAGACGAAAGCTAAATTCACTTGCATGTCTAAAACCTCTTAAGTACTAACGCGATAACATTTCAATATCTATTGAATACGTGCATGGGAATCACATGCTTTGATTATTATACCTACCCATGCCATCACATCTCTACCGCTTTAAATGTCAATATCTGTTAGAATAGTTTGTGTTCTAGGGTCTCTGTTGATGTAAAATAACCGTAAAGTCAGATGTCTAACTGAACTGCTACTCGTGTCTGAAGAAACCACAGGTCTATTGTTATAAACTGTGGTGTAGCCTTAGTGGTTCTTCACCAAATTAGGCAAGCAACAAACTCTCGTTTCTTTAGATATGTTAATATGAACCACTGGATTTCAGACATAGAGTCCTTCCTCATTAAGCCTTCTGTATACAGCTTACAAAGTTCTTGTGGTGGCTGTAAGTTGTAAGCTCAGCTGCCTAACAGTCAGGTTCCTGTTACGACAGGCAATGGCCGAAGGAAACCAAACCTGGGAAATATGCATTTTAATTCTAAGATTTTGTGCTACTCAGCAACAATTTTGAAGAGTGTGAATCTTTGCTAGACGAAAAACGTTTTCTGTCGTGAAATAAAATTTCAGCCACTTTGGCTCTTCCATATAGTAATAAAACATAGCATTTCTATTCTGCTTCTAAAACCGCGTACATTTTTCCATCTTAAGATTTAATTAAATGTATCGGAATTAGGGTCATCTAGAAATTCCTGCTACTTTTTTATGATAAATACAGATGAAGTAGTACAAAAACATAAGAAGTTTCATTTGAATCATTTTGTTCAATGGCTTTTGACATCTCTCTGACAGCTAGAAAGTCGCTTTTTAAAAGAATGACATTAGGTTAATTCCTACAGAAATTATCGAGGTGCTGCTTGATAGTCTCTAAAGATGTGAACTTTAAACTGCTCGGAAAATTTTGGAGTGACCTGAAAGATGAAATTCCGAAAAGGAAGAATTCAAAAATATGGAAGTAACACAATACATCCCAACTACACTTAATATATCTAACATCTAACATAATGTCTAACATTCATTTTGATAAATGTGGGACCAAACATTGTCATGACGGAAGACAATACCTCAACAACTGGTCAGTTCCGGACGCTTTGTCTCAATCTATGCTTTCAAAACTACCATTTGGGAATAGCATCCTTTTGAACTTATTGCCTCAATTGATGGCAACAGCTCATAGTATATAAATATTGAAATGAAAGCAATGATGTATATTGTATTCTCAAAGCTAAAATAAATATGTGAAAACGTATACGATATAGCTTCCAATATCCAATTTTATAAATGGTGAAAAAATAATAACATTAGATTTAGGTGTTTTAATTTGGGTTTGAGTTTGACAAAGCACAGTAGGAATGAGATTTGAATTCTAAACCGTGTTTAATGGATTTTAACATGGGCAGTAACTATTATTAGGATGAAAGAAGCTTCAGAAAACTTAAAATAATAACAATAAATAAAATAAAATAAATTGCAAAATCTCCTTTTGGTTTAATAATCTTTCATTTCACTATTTTCTCTCTAGAACATAAATTAGTAACTTTTGGAAATAAAGCACTGTCGGTTTTTTATTTCGTTAAAGCAAGAAACAAAATTTCAAAATAAACTTCGACATGAACGCAATACTTTTTACAGAGGGTGTTCACACATTTTTATAAAGATTTTGGAAAGATTCATATATATAAACAAACCTTAGAATTTTACTTTCTAATATGTTCAGTCTGATAGCCCTTTTGTTGAACTATCTTATTAAATCTTGATTTCCAAGATAAAAGTCATTCTCTTAACTCATCAAGGTTGATTTTATTCCACTCCTCCTTCACAATCTTCCAGAATACATCAACGTTTTAGGATGCCGCTTATAAAGAGCTTGCTTAAAAAGTCCAGATGCACAGTAATCTATAGAAGACACATCAGAGGACTTGGGATGCGTTCAAAGGGAATACATTCGATTCCGGTTTTATTTCTCATTTTTTTCAAGCAACAGACCAGTAGATTTAGAGGTATGACTCAGAGCCTTATCCTGATGTAACTTAATATAGTGAAGATTGTTTGGATAAAAAGATGCAATTTCTTCTTTAAAAATAGGGTTAAAATATATTTCTAATAGTAATCCGAATTAATTTTGACATTTTTTTCTACTTTCCCTATTTTAAATTTTCTGTTATAAAAGAATCCAGTAATAACCATAAAACCTTTAGATATACTTTCCTTGTTTTCTCTGAACCAAGATATTCTCTTTCTCCTCTTTTTTCGGTAGTAAATAGATCTTTTTCTATTGCAATCAGCTAAGTATACCCAAGCCTCATCAACTGTAACTATACATTTCCATTTTTCGCCTGCCAAATAATTTTCATACAGCAATCTTCACATAGTATTAAGCTGAGAAACATGTTTCAGCGTTAGACGATGAACCTCATGTTTTTTCGTTTTGATTAGCTTTAAATCAGGTTTTATAATTATTGTTCACAGTTTCTACAGAGATATTTAAAAAGTTTGCAATAGCTCTTTTGGGGGCTAGCTTTTCCCTTAAAACATGAGATGCGACTTTAGATTTAATAACAGCTGTACGTACATTTGGGTATGCATTTTTTGCCTTTTTCCAAGTCGGTTGTCAAGTTTGACGTTTCTTTCTTTTCATATTAATTCTGTCACTTATTTTACGTGTTGTTGTGTAGCAAATTCACTTAACACTTAATTATTTAAGTTTGACTTAAGATTTAATTTTTATTATTATTCTAAATTTATGCTACACAACGTTATTTTATTTAACATGTTGTATTTATATTTGCTTTAGTTTAATTTTAATTAGGAGTTTTTGGTACTTTAAATTTGTACTTTTCTTCCACTTGTTACTCGTTAACGCGTTGAAACACACAATGGAATTAGGTGCTTTCCTACGTAATAAACTTGATTTAATATTACTTAACTTAAGTTGATCCTCTATTAATTTATATCACTGGATACAGAAAAATTAGTTTTATTTAAATTAGTTTATTCAAAATAATTATAATTTTTTATTATTATAATTATAAAACTAATTATAAATTATAATATTATAATTTTATTATTATAATTATAAAACTAATTACTTCCAGGCGTGCTCTGAGCATGAGTTTTTTTGTCCAGCTTCGATGAGACTTCTTTGTTGCTGGGGGCTTATGGCTGCTTTTGCTTTTATCATAATGATGGGCTAAAGTTCTAAATTATTTGCTTCCTCGAGAAAAAATCTTCATTATGAGATAATTAAAATTTACCTCCGAATTCCATTCAAAATGCAGGATTTTCTACAGGCACAGACTGCCCCATCAGTTTAAGAAAAAAAATGACTTCTAAGAAATTCTTCTGATTACGGCTTCTAGCTAACTGTTGCAGCTCCCGGATCTAGATGTTTGCTAGTCCTGTCTTCTTGTTCTATCCTGCTGTGCGGCTCTCGTCCAGCCGGATGAAGTTCTAGATGTCTGCTGTGAAGATGTTGTCCATTCTGCTGTTCACCGATGAGAATGGGCCTGACCATCGATTCTTCCAGGCATGTCGCCAAAGTGTTTCTTTCTACATATCGCCGAAGTAATTCTGCTGAATCCATCTTCTGCATCATTTTCTTTCCTACAAAGTTTCGGTTAGAGTGCAGATAAGACTTTTTTTTATTATTTTATTCTAGAAGACTTAATTTACGTTCTTAAGGAGATTTTTTTTACTTAAAATTACAGGTTTAACTATCTCCTAAAATAGCAAGAGGGTATTTAATTATTTCCAAAATGTAGTTATGTTTTAATTTAAATGTTTGCTTTAAAGGATTTGAGATGTTGAGGAATTTAAATTTTAGTATCTTTTGATGATCTGTAAGATCATCATCAGATACTGACTTTGCAGAGATTAAAGCAAAATTGCTAACTGTCTTAAAATAGCTCCAATTTTAATACTCTAAATTTTCTTAAAAGGATGGTTTTCGTATAACTCAGTTAGCTGAACATGATAGTAATTTTCCCTTTATTTTTTATTTATTTTTTTGTGTGCAATACGATAAATATTTAACTCTATTCTGAATTTATAGAAATTTTGTATTTTCTTGGATTAATAAGGTGTAAGAACCTTAAAATTGTTAAGGGAAATAGTTGTTATGAATTTTATATTTTTTTAACTCATGAAATAGTTATGATTAACTAATAGTGTTTGATTTTTTAAGTTGTTATTTTAAAATTGCTGAACTGTGAAACCCAATATTAATGTTTGAAATAGTGGTCATGAATTTTATAAATTCCAACTCAATGAAATAGTTATTTCTTAATTAATTGTTATAGAAGTTTCACGTGGTTTAATTTGAACATAATAGAAATTCGTTGAAAACACATGTTTATGTTACACAGTAAAAGAAAAAAAAATTGGTACATTTATCTTAAGGTTATTTTCATACCTCCGGAGGTAGTGAAGGGTTTAGTAGTAAAGAAATTGATTTTGCATTAATTTTGATATGGTTAAAGAAAAAATACAATAAACTCTAAGGTTTTTTAGTATTACTGATTTATGTGTTTCCTTTAAAATATGGTAACACTACATTGTTTCACTAGCATCAATGTTCATCGGGTTGTATGCATTAACTTTTTTTTTAAATTTCACAACGCAATGGAAGAATTTGTTTAGGTTAGTCAACTCCACCCAGTTGGCACCTAACAGTGTAGAAATATTAAAACCATGCTTTTCACGTATTTTTTTAATAACTGAATAAGAGTATTCCTCATCGGACAGCTCAAAAATATAGCCTTCCATCCATTGTTTATTTTCAGCGACATTTTAATGCAAAGAATATTTTTAATGCTGAAGACGATAATTAAACCTCATTCAAATTTTATGCAAGTCACGTCTGTATTTTAAAATTAATATTTAAATTAATGAAGAAAATCAAATTCGTTACAAAAGTGTGTGAGCACCCTCTCCATATTATTTCAGTGTTGTTAGTTATTTATCAAAAAAGGTGCTTTTTTAATGTTTTAATTTTAAAATTATTTCATACATTAATTTTTTAAATATTTTAAGTTATGATTACAAATATTATAAGATTTATGGTATTATTTAGTATAATATATAATTTTATTGAACATGAACGTATAGAAATACAGTTAAAGGGGCGAGTATTTACCTATTTATCTCAAGTGAAAAAAAACTAGGCAGGACTATGGCCACAGCACAGACTAGAATTATGCAACGTGACCGTAAAAAGACCGTAGTTATATAAGGTATATCTCCCACATTCTTAGCGTGCCTTCGGGGTGTAATGGTCAGCACACTGATCCGGTATTTTAGAGTTCCGTGGTTCGATCCCCGGTGAAGGCATTGCATATTTTTCATCTCTCTTGTTCCAAAAAAAAATACCTAATGTCTCTACAGTGGCGCCCGAACTAAAAGGGTTGTGGATGATGACTCTCCACACCCAGGATTTGGCGACTATGTCCCCTAAATCCCTAGTCGCCCTTTAAAAAGGGGAGTATATAAGGTATATCTCCTACATTCTTAGCGTGCCTTCGTGGTGTAATGGTCAGCACACTGAGCCGGTATTTCAGAGGACCGTGGTTCGATCCCCGGCGAAGACATTGCATATTTTTCATCTCTCTTGTTCAAAAAAAATACTTAATGTCTCTACAGTTAAACATCCGCTTTTATCATAACCACTTCTTATCAGCAGTTATTTCGTAAACAAAATAATTAAAAGAAAACACGCTTAGATTTGAAAAACCGCGAATTTACCAGATGTCCCATAAAAAGAAATATATTTTTAGGCGAATCATATCGTATAAATCAAACCATGAAGGGTAGAAGCTTAAGAGAACAAGTAATTTGTTCAAAACGTTTCCTATTCATTTTGACGATATCCTATTCATATTTGCATTTTAGAAGTCCATTGAACAAATCGGTTTTGATAATGATGAATAGGTTCGTTTTTAAACCATTCGATGAAAAGTAAATCGGATTGTTTTCTCTCTGCTTGAAATATAATTACGTAAGGTACCTTACGTTAATTATGTTATTAATTTACGTCTTTACTCTAACTTCTTTTTTTCGTATTCCTCTCCAAAATCAAACTAGAGTTTTGTGTATTTAAGCTGAAGACTCTTTATTTTCAATTTGGAGCTTCTGACAACCGCGTCTTGCTTTTAGTATTCTGGCCAGCTCTGCTTAAAAATTATATTCCGGCTTTAGCATTTTACTAACAGCTGTTTTACTAACAGCTCTCATGCCTTCGTGGTATAGTGGTCAGCACACTTGACGCGTATTCGAGAGGTCAGTGGTTCGAGTCCCGGAGAAGGCGTTTCTCATTTCTTCGATTTCCTTGTTTCAATAAAATTTCTAATAACTCTACAGTGGCGCCCGAACTCAAAGGTGATGGATGATAATTCTCCACCACCATGATTTGGCGATTGGTTCCCCTAATCCCCAGTCGCCCTTTAAAAGGGGGAGTATATAAGGTGTTTCTCCCGCCTTCTTAGCATGCCTTTGTGGTGTTGTGGTCAGCACACTCGACGCGTATTCGAGAGGTCCGTGGTTCGAGTTCCGGCGAAAGCGTTGCTCATTTTTCACACCTGCTGCTTTCAAAAAAATTGCCTAATGTCTCCACAAGATATGTTAATCTAAATATCCACAAGTATTGGAAGTTTTGGATGCAGCACAAGTTACGCCTCTTCTGTTACATTTAAAACTACATAAAAAGATTATTTTAACCTTCTTCAGTATTTTCTGAGCTGTGTAAGATGTAGCCCTAACTCACTATTAGTCTAGTAGGGTCTGCAGAAAAACAGAAATCCTTCATCTGGCCTTCAACTAGATCACGAACTATGTCGAAAGATAATGCCACCTTTAGCTTGCCACCCCCAAGGTTTCAAGTTTTGCCGACACCAGCAAGTCCGATAGGAGACTTTAATTATGGATACTTTTCAAATAATAAGTATGAAGTCTTTAGAACTTTCCTTTTGAAAGCATTCCCCGAGGTGAAAGATAATGGGAAGTTAGAATCTGAACTTTACGGCGTAGCGACATCAGGTTATTTAGAAGCATTTAGAGGCAGGAGAGATGAAAAATGAGCAATGCCCTCGACGGGACTCGAACCAAGGACCCCTTGAACACGCACCGAACGTGCAGGAAGACATGCTAAGGAAGCGAGAAAAATACCTTATATACTCTCCCTTTTAAAGAGCGACTAGAGATTAGGGTACCCAATTGCCAAATCATGGTGGTGGAGAATCATCATCCACCACTTTTGTTTTTAGTTCGGGTGCCACTGTAGAGACAGTAGGTTATTTTGAAGCAGAAATCATGAAAAATAAACAATGCCATCGCCGGGACTCGAACCGCGGACGTCTCGAATACGCGCCGAGCGTGCTGACTGACCACTACACCACGAAGGCATGCATAGAAGGCGGGAGAAAGACATTATAACAGAAAATACCAGACTAAGAATTAACAGACTTCATTTTAAGAAACGTACAGGTGGGGAATTTGTGGTACAAAAAGAAAACACCGATGAATAATTTATTTAGTTAATATTATTTAGGTTGCTGCCTCATATTCAAGATATTTTAAAGCTAAGTAAACTTGATACTATAGAACATTTTTAGTTAGATATGAAATTTGAATTTCAGCGAGTGCCAGATTATATGCGTACGTAGAAATGCGTGGAAAAAGTTAGGAAATTTTCGGAACCTGTAGCAAGAAAAGGTGCTAGATTTGAAGGCAAGAGATGATTTAATAATTGAAAGTATTTTTCGTCCGCTAATGGCGATCTCCAAGACAAACCTCAAAAAAGGAAGGCTGTGGAGGATAAAAAGGAACTTCTAAACTAGGTAGGATGCTCTTTGTCAGGGAGATTATCCCAGAGGAAAGATAAAGCCTTTCACATCCAATTAAATGTGTTGGAGCTTTTAATAATTAAGAGTTTATGTTTATGTTTTAAGTTCAATATCAATAAAGTCAACATTTGGATAATCAATTCTAAATCCCATGAATATGTAAAGTTTGTGACAACATGATAAACACAATATATACTGTAAAACTGGTGTTCAAATCAATAGTAAATAGTGGTATAGTTTTTTAGCTCCAACAGAATAATTAATATTGCGTTGTGTAAAAATACAGTCAGGTCCAGTGTTCTAAATTTAAAAGTGAAAACATTACAAGAAAAGTTAAAATTAAATATAGAATTTATTAAGACATTACTGAATAATTTACAATTAGTTACATTGGTGGCGGTGTGGAGGAATTAGTGAAATATTCATACCCTTCCAAACAGTGAAGTTAACATAGTAGATACATTGTAGACTCAGTCTATGGCAAGGTTACTTGTTACAGAATCATGGCAGTAGACGTCACAATAACGGTAGAGAGAGAGCCATTGCTTGCCTTCTATAAGGAGAGATAAGAAAGTAATTAGTTAAGAAAAAGTTTAGACATTTGCGTCGCCCTCCATAGTAGCCTTCTCTCATCCATTTCTTCCGACATCGTTGGTTCTATGATAACGCTGACAGCTACTCTTCAGATAGTATTTTCTTTCGCGGGGTTTGCCACGTTCCTCACTCCCCGCTCCGTCTTCTTCCGTCTCTGGCTGCGTGTCTCCTCCTCTCGTTGCCAGCTCCCAAGCTTTTTACTCAATTCGCCAAACTGCTCGATTGGCGATTTTAGATGGTAGGAAAACCGCCAACAGCCCGGCAACCCCAGGGGAAAAACACGCAGGAAGGTGAAACCCAAGTAGAATGAGCTCCAGAAATTGGCGAATATCGCTGATACACCAAGGTCAATCAAATCTAGCCTCCACGAGGGGTCTCACTCCAGCATAGGAAAAGCTTGCGAGTAAGCAAAACACCCCGCCCCCCTGACCTTGCGGCAGGGTTAGTAGTGTTGGATCTATCCTCTTCCGCAGGGCGCAAACGTTACTAATGTTGACAGATGTTTCACAGACTACCGTCTGGCGGGTGAAGAAATCGAAAACAAGATAATAAATTTATTTGGAAACGCAACGGAAAAGTTTTTGAGGAAAAGCTATTAATTATTGATTTTACACACAAATTAACTTCAATACTGCTAAGTACTTAAATAAAAATATAATAATTACATAGATAATTTTCTTGAGTTTATTCCAACACCAAACACGACCACCATAGTAAGGAAATAAAAATTACTTCAGTTAAAATACAATAATCAAGTATGAAAATTTTTTATATTCTCCACAACACCAAAACGACCACCATAGTCAGAAAATATGGACCCAAATTTAGGCAGAAAAGGGGGCACATTAAAATTAAAACTTAATTTAAACACCAACTTGTGTAAACAAACTTTTAAAAGATTGACCTTAAGGGTCAACTTATCAAGAGATTAACATTAA
>KK113190.1:0-14238 GCA_000611955.2 Stegodyphus mimosarum
AAGTGTTCAAATCATCAACATTTCATGAATAGATTTCAGAACTACAAAACTTAAAAGTTTTCTATCATACACATGTCTTATTTTCAAACATATTGCTTTTAAAATTTTAAATGTAGTAGAATATTTATTAGCTAAACTATTGTATATGCAATAAATCTGAAATAACAAACTTCGGTTTTTAGCTTTATCCTGGATTGAGAATTCCCACCTAGATTTGAATTGCCTTAATATTTTTTAATATAAAGAACTGAAAACTCTAAATCTCCTAATTTCACTTGAAATTTAGACAATTGTTAGCCCAAAGGGGCAATTTGCCCAAAAGGGCTATTAGTTTGTTTCGGCATTTTGCGTTGGTTCACTATAAAAAAATTTTCGTGTAAGTAAATAATATAAACTATATAAAAAATTTCACTATAAAAATTCTTAGTATAACTGACTTTTATAGTATATTTCAAAAAAAAAAAGAAACTACTATGAAAGTCTGAATCGCTTTTCAAATCTCTGCCACCAAATATGAGTCCTGCGTTATATGTAGAGAAACTAAATAATGAAGAATCTGTATGAATGTATGTTTCTCGCATTGTGAAAAAAACAACGGTACCTAGAGACATCAAATTTTTAATAACGTAGTCCTTCATTCGAATATGGGCATCCGGAAGTCCAAGTTTGGAATTTGTTTTATTATCTATTTGATATTTTGTGAAACTTTTTGATTAACAAACTCAACGATTTCAAAGCAAGCAACGGCAAACCTGTAAAAAAATTATCTCCAGCGCGCGAGACTGTGTATCGGAAATTCTAAAGATATACTCTTTTTAAATATTTCTGATATTGCTGTTGAATTGAGTTTTATGGTTTAAGAGCATGATATTTAATAAATAAAGGTAACACATAAAACGTTAAGAAAACGCCGCCTTGGGCGTCATACAAAATCTGAAAGCCTTCAGATTTATTATTATTATTATTATTATTTTGCTTCTCTAAAATGTTCTTAAACTAGTTATTGATTGCTCATTACAATAGTACAGATTCGCATAGATTTTCTTTTCAGTTTTTAGAACAATATTTTCACATATCTTTTAATTTCATTTTACAACATCCATTTACTACACGTTTCGTCTGCTGTATCTTTCAGCTTTCGTCATATCATGCCCTTAGCAGAAAATTACATTCTAAACCTGGGAAATGAATTCTTGGCTTCATTTCTTAGGCAAAATGTTAAACAAATCATCAAAGGAATAACTAATATCCAATATGAAAAAAAAATGTAAGCTTTCAGTAAAAAAGGGCAGTGCCATTAATACTTACATAATTCTTAAATGCTTAACACTCAAAGACAAATGAAAGACATTTCGGCACGAGACGTTTATAAACTCTTGCCGCCACTAAATTAGTTCTGATATTTAAATTAATTACAGCAGAAGTAAGAAATGTGTATAGTTCACTGATCTACGTCTTTCCCAGCCACTGAAATTAAAATTCTTCCTTTTAATAAAACAATCGTTTTAAGGGAATTTCTTGATGATTAAAGACTACAAAATTGGTAATTATATCCGTAAAGCTCTCCAAAATATCATGCCCATTATTCATAAAACTGATATCATTTAAATGTGGTTCAGTAGTGAGATACTTATTAGATTTTTGCATAAGTCTATGAAAAAAGTATATTCACTGTTAAAAATCCATAATTTGAACATTTCTCTCATGTAGTATTTTAAATAGAATGAGAGTAAAAATATTTATCGTCTAGCGGAATGCGTACTTGAACTACAAAATTTAGTTCTGTAGTATTAATATTGTTCTTTATAATATTAGTCGTTTTTTTTTGTGTATAAATTTAGAGCAGATTATGATTGTATTAAATATAGCACATGCGTATATTTCACGTTAATGAAGGGAATAATTTAGTACAGTTCAAACTAATTAAGAACAACAGCAGACAAGGAGGAAAAGAAGAGTAAACGAGATTTGTCGCATTTCTTACTACGGATCTACACCAGGGACGAAGGGAATAATTATTAAAAATCAAGCATTCACGACAATTGTGGCCAAGGAAGTGAGTACTATACACCTCATATCGCTAACAAGACTTAAAAAAATAAACGAAAAAATAAAGTACTTATAGTTTGAAAACAGCAGATTGTTGCCCGAGGTTTCAAATCAAAGTTTGCAACTCAAATTAAAAAAATAATACTAATAAAATTCAAGCTTTTACTTCCTTCTTCTTTTAAAAAATACGGCAGCCTATTCTTGCCAATTCATAAAATTAAATATATTCTGTTTACTCATAAAACGAAATAAAATTAAAACTAAAATCAAAAAGTATTCCAATTTTGTGAAATCCAGCGATTGTTTCTGTACTTCTGTATGGTAAAACTTTTATAAGGAGAAAAACAAATTAGTTAAAAAGTCTACTACAGTTTAATCAAAATTAAAAAAGGAGTAGATATGATCGCTTTTCAATCTATATATTATTATAAAATAATAGTCAGCAGGTTTTTTTGCGGGCAGATGTAAGATGATAGCATATATAAAAGTTAAAGGTAGGAATTTTGCAACTGACCGTTATGATAAGATATTAGAAACCTACTTTATGTATGACACTCATGGTACGAAGAAACACTTATTGAAAAATGTTGCTAAAAAGTCCAGATAAAATGGCTTTCTGAATTATTTGCTTTTGCTGCAATGAGCAACGATTTTTTTAATAATATCGAAGATAAACAAAACGTCTTATGCATCGCAGAGTAATAAAAACATGCTCTCGAATTTTTTTATTAATAATGGTCAGGATTTATCGCTAGATGAAAATATTAACATTTCTTCCAGGTGTTTAAACAATAGATAACAGTACATCAAAATCTTTGTCTTCTAAAATTAATTTATTTATTCTTAATATTACGAATGTTGCTGTTACTCTCCTATGAAAGAATACATCCCTGGCCAGGGAAGGAGAACAATAATTTTTTTAAACATAAAATAGGTGAAATAATTACCCATTCCGATATTAATAAAAAAGGTTAGTTCCTTCTATTATCTTATAATTTTTTTTGAAAATCATAGCAAAAATGTTTGTTCTTTAAAATAATCTCCACACATAGGGAAACAATTTTTTTCTTATATTGCATTTTTCTTTTGCTATGGAAAAGTACACAAAAGAGGGATGCCTTAGTGAAAGGTTTTCTGAAGAAAACTGCTTCGTATCCTCGTGACACATAGGAGAACCTAGAAAACGTCCCTGCAGCCAGCCTGTTTGTTGGGATTCGAAACCGGTTCGAACTACCAGGGTTCAGCGACATTCTCGCTCTGTCACTGGTCTGCCTTTTTTCTTCAAAGGATTTTCGGCAAATAATTCCCCTTATGTATTATTTTTCAAGAAGTTTTATAAGGTTTCTCCTTCAATCTCTTGACTTTCTTTATGAGCATACGCTGTGAAACCCTATGTGGAGGACAGTGACCAAATCTAGGCTATGTCCTTTAGTGTTGAAGAACTACAAAGTCAGAAGGGAGGGTTTAAAGTGACCCTTTAATTCAGATAATTACAACTCTCCAACTTGAGAGTAAGCCACTACTTGGGCTGAATATATAAATAATATGAAATAAAGTGTGCTAACAAATTCAAATACCTAACTTAATCTTAATTAGGACGGCGAGGGAAGCTTAACTCTTAGTGAAATGCAATAATGCGAATTTCACTAGCAAACACTAGTAATTTCAAATGCCTATGAAGGCGAATTTTCAGTAGACAGAGGAGCGCGCACAGCCTTACGGCGATATATCCAAGGCTCTGTCTTTCACCTCGTTAACTCCTGCCTTTTAAACTGCTAACAGATATATGCGATTTGCATAAATATCTCGCTCGCGCTAAATTCGGGCAGCAACTGAAACTTTGAGATATCGATAGGAAAGTTCAAACTAAAAATAATTTGGTTAATTAAAATAATGAATGCTATATAGTTGATCCCAGAATTTAGTAGTCTGAAACTAACTAGCCTAAAATCGGCTTTTAGTGAAGATGCTAAATTCTAAATCTAAATTTTCCTTCCTATTCGCCATCCTTTACACTTGTAAGTTTTAAATTTAGTTTAAATCTCTGTTTGTGTCTTAGATATTTTAACATACAATAATTTTTCATCCTTTTTCTTCTTCACATCAAAAAGATCTATCAGGAATTTGGCTTCAATTACATTAGTCTGGTTCCTTCAAATTTCGAAGGAAATAAGTCTTAATTTCATATTATAAGTATATTTCACCTGAAAAGTACAACATTCCCTTCCTCTGATGCTTCCCGTAACGACTTTTATTCGCGCTTTAGGTATTCGCGTTGTTTAAATTTCTATAGCGCTTTTCGCCAAAAGCATTCATTTTACACTCATTCATTTTTAAAACTTCCCCCTTGTTCTCTGGCCAAATGTAGTGTTTGTGAAAAACACGCAGTTTTACTTTGTCAAGTGTTCACAACTACCACCTGACTTCAATTCTATTGGGGTTAATTCTTCGACTTTCAAGACCTCAGACCTCCCCTAAAACAAATCTGAAATGCCCTGAGGTTCTAACATAAAATGAACTTTAAACTTTTGTGTGAAACCAGAGAACACTACGTACAACATTCAAACATTTCAATTGCATTTCATACATATAATTCATTCTTTCAATCTTCAATTCAAATTTTCTTTAAATGCTCATTGCGTTAAATAACACTTATATATTCACTTTCTAATTTAGCGCGCTTTACGCTTTTACATTACATTTTAATTTTAACTTGCGTATCCTTTACGCTTTTCCAAAATATTCGATATAAACAAAACCAGTGCTTAAGGCTTACAACAAATCATGCATTACATAGAAAACAGTTTTACATTAAATGCATTCATTATTTATACATAGAAAAATATAATACAACAGTTTTGCTATACAACTTACGTACTAGTTGCTTTTAATTAACACAATTCAATTTCCTATTTACAGAGAGTCTTTTGACTAAAATCGATGAATCCCATGTTCTGGATTACAAAGAACATTTCACGAAGTCTCACAGTTTTTCAACTGAACTCTCGAATTTCTTCCGCTGCATAATTAAGTTGTTCCTTCAAGCGTGTCCTTTACGCTTTCGGCAACCGGCTTTTGACTCGGGTAACTTCCCTTTTAAATCTGCAACTTGCACTTAAATCAGAAACATAACTGTGTGAATTTTAAAAGAAAATAAAGAATCTACTTATCTTTCTGCCAGTCTTTTAGGCGTTTTTTTGTCCATTCCTGAAAGGTTGGATATACTGTGGCTTGGGCTATTCTTTGCTTGTTACTCCTAGATTGAAACTCTGGGGCTGCCTTTCGTTTGGTCGATCTTCTTTCCTCCAGAAACACCTTGTTGGGACGAATGGTGGGTGGCGCTTTCCGTTTGTGCTGAAGTCTTTGCTCCCTCTCCAGACTGGCTCGTTCCTTCTCCTGCACTCGTAGGCTCCTTCGTTGTGGGTTGGCACCTTCGGCGGCTCGCTTCTCGCCGTTCTGTTCCCTCCGTAGTGGTGGAGCTTTCATAGTGTTTTCATTTGGACGTTCCTTCCTTAGACGCTTTGGTCGCTGAGACTGTTGCTTAGCGTTTGTTCTTTTTTCTTTTTGGGGTGGTCTTTTCTTTGGCTGCGGCTTCCTCTCTTCTGGTAACCTCCTTTTCAAACTGGGTTCTCTTGTTTTTGAGGGACCTGGTTGGGGCTCTTGAATCTTAGAAAAATTCTGTGAGGCTGGACCCTGCAACATGTCTTTCAAAATATTATTATTAGCTCTTCGATAATAATGTTTAATTTGATCGAAATTTGCCACAGTCTCTTCGCCCTTCTCATTCTTTAAATATGCACGGCATTCAACTATTCTTGTAATTTCAAAAGGACCATGCCATCTTGGGCAAAATTTTGCGACCTTATCTTTTGCTGCGCATGAAAGTGCGTGGGCTTGTTTCAACACCTCCTCCCCCACTTTATATTCTACGGTTCTTCTTTTTGAATCGTAGTAAATCTTTTGTTTCTTTTGCGCTTCCCGGGAGCACTTTTCTGCCTCCTTCAACATTTTTTCTATTTCACCCATTTGAAATTCCGGCGCTCTATCTTTCACATAAAATAATTTATCTAAGGGGGTCATTATCTTCCTGCCCAAAAACAATTCGGCGGGGGATTTCTTCGTTGTCTCGTGCTTAGCCGTTCTGAGGGCGAATGCAAATTCTTCGACGCAGTCATCCCAGTTAGAATGGTGCTTTTGCACATAATTTCTAATCAATTTTACAATATTCTTATTTACCCGTTCCGCTATATTTGATTGTGGGCGGTAGGGTACCATTTTCATATGCTTAATGCCCAACTTGTCACACATCATTTTAAATGTACTGCTTACAAACTGGGGACCATTATCGCTAATCACCCTCGCTGGACATCCATATCTTAAAATATATTTGTTCAAAAACGAATCTGCAACGACTTTTGCTGAAGCCCGCTTAAGTGGTATCAACTCAACCCATTTACTGAAATGATCCACAATGACTAATAAAAATCGTGCCTTATTTACATGACTCCTGGGGTAGGGGCCTAAGAGGTCAATACCAATTATTTCATTGGGGAACCTAGACTCAATACTAGTTAATAACCCGGCCGGGCGGAAATTTACGTCATTATTTATCTGACACGTGTGACAAGTCTGGCAGTAATTTTTAACTATCTTTTGTAATTGCGGAAAATATACCGCCTCGCGTACGCGTTGTATTGTTTTTCTAATTCCAAAATGGCCCGAGACAGGCGAATCGTGGAGCTCTTGCAAGATACTTAAAATTAATTTGGCCGGGATGACTGGTCTGTATTCACTATTTTGATTCGTAACTTTAGTATAAAATAAGAGACCATCAATGATTTCATAGTTCTGTGCTCTGCTTCGTATTGCATTAATGTCTATATGCTGGAAGTTATCTGGGTCTTTTAAATAATTATAAATATTTCCGAATTCGGGATCCCTAGCAATTTCTTCTATTACAGTCTCTCGAGAGTCAATGACCTTTGCCTGAAGCATCGCTATTTTTACTTTCTCGCCGTTCTCGTCTAACTTTATTCTAGATAATGCGTCGGCCACTACATTGTCTTTTCCCGGTGTGTGTTTGATAATGAGATTAAATTCTTGCAACTTTAGGGTCCACCGAATTAAGCGTGGCGAAAGATTCTTTCCTGAAAATAATCTGGTAACTGCCGCATGATCTGAATATACTGTTACGGGAGAACTCCCAAAATATACACAAAATTTTTGAACAGCTGCGAGCACTGCTAAAGTTTCACGCTCCGTTGCCGAATAATTTCTTTGCGTATCATTCAATGTACGACTAAAAAAGGCAATCGCTTTTCTATTTTGTGTTAACACGGCTCCGATTGCGTAATCTGATGCGTCTGCATAAATTTCTAGACCCTTGTCTTTCTCTGGGAACTTTAGAACCGGTGCATTAATTAAAGATTCTTTTAACTTCTCAAACGCGGCGTTTGCTTCTGAAGACCACGCAAAACGAACTCTTTTCCTTCTCAACTTTAACAATGGTTCAGCAATTTCTGCGAAATTTTTAATAAAAATTCTATAATATGAGCACATACCCAAGAAAGTCGCTAACTTTTTGGCTGTATTCGGAATTGGGTAATTTTTCACTGCTATAACTTTAGATTTATCTGTTTCGATCCCCCTTTGAGAAATTTTGTACCCTAAATATTTGAGTTCTTTTGCCGCGAATTTACATTTCTTAATGTTCACTTTAAGTCCTGCATCTTTCAAAAGAGTAAAGACTTCTCGAAGGTCTTTAATATGTTCTTCCAGCGACTCTGAAGTAACAATTATATCGTCAAGATAAATAAATGTACTTTTTCCTATTACCGGCCTTAAAATTTTGTCCATGCACCTCTGAAACGTGGCCGGGGCTCCCGACAATCCAAAAGGCATACGCAAAAAGCCATATGTACCGTATTTTGTTATGAATGCTGTTTTGTGAACATCTTCCGGCTTTATGCTTATCTGAAAATATCCGGATGTCAAATCTAGCGTGGTTATGTATTTTGTTGATTTAATACTTCTTAGAATTTCATCAATTACCGGAAGTGGGTAAGTTGGAAATTTTGTTATACTATTAAGCTTTCTGTAGTCAATAGCGAACCTGTACCTTAATGGATCAGTTAACGGCAAATCATTATTTTTCTTACATAAAACAACCGGACTCGCATATGCACTAGAAATAGGAGTTATTATTTTGTTTCTTAACATTTCATCAATATGGTATTTTATTATTTCCTCCTTAACTTTGTCGTACTTGTAAGGACGCTGACGTATAGGTTCATCCGTAGTTAATTTAATTTCGTGTGCTACGATCTGGGTGAATCCTGGAATATCATCAAATAAATCAGCGAAATTACTTACCAATTCCCGAAACTTGTCCTGTTCTTCGGGCGTTAGATGGCTTAAATCCACTTCAGGGGGAGGTGTTGATTTCTTTTTAACTGGGTCCATGGTTACTTGCAAGGTGGAGTTTTCAAAATCGATTTTCGCATCCACAGCTGCAAAGAAATCTGTTCCTAAAATAACCGATGCTTGGAGGTTCTTCACTACAAGAAACATAATTTTTTTTTGTTCTTCGCCGATTTTGATGTACAGCTCGATTTTTCCCATGCATTGACACGTTTTTCCTTGGGCTGCTACCACCTTCATTCCTTCCACGCTATGCAGACGATATCTACGAAAGTGCTTCTTAAAAAATTCTTCTGCCAAACAGCTTCCTTGAGCGCCGGTATCCAACAGAGCTGTAGCGGGTACGTTGTTAATTAGTAACTGCAGTCTCGGTAATTCAATGTTTCTCACCATGACCGTATTTAGCTGTACTTCAGAGGGATTTTTCTTCTCCTCGGAACATTGCACCCCCTTCCCCGCAATATTCCTTAGTAGTTTAAATGCTTTGCGGGTGTTTTCTTCTGTTGCTGGCTTCTGCCTGGGGAGAATGATTTTCTTCCGTAGTTGGAATTATTTTGTTGGCGCTGTACTTGGCGCGGTTGACCGCTCGCATTTTGACTGGTACCAGTAGTTCTCGGCCATCGTCTGTTTCTTCCTTCGGCATTCTGGTTCCCCTGCAGCCGCTGTTCATACGATTGTCTCCGTTGATTTTCGGCCGCTCGCCGGCTCTCGAATTGTACGGCGAGTTCAAACAGCTTGTCCAGCGTCACGGGATTTCTTAGCTCCATGAAATCTTGTATAGATGGTAACAATCTGGGCAGGATTATCTGGATAATCTCCGGGTCCGGCCTCGTGCCATACAATAATTTAAAGACTTGTATTTTTCTCAAAATAAATTCCGATAGTTCATCCACCCGCTGTTGATACTTGCTAAACAACTCAGCTTCGAGTTTCGCACGGTCTTTAACCACAGGAAACGCTCTCAAAATTGCTAGTTTAAAATTCTCGTACGTGTAAGTCGGCGTTCCTGGTTCTCCCAGCAGACATTTTCCGATGCACTTATACCAGGTCGCTGCTTGGCCCCTCAATGCTCCTGTCGCTAATATGACCTTCTGATGTTCCGGAACTGGATACAGCAAAAAATGCGCTTCTAACTTTTCCAGGAATGTGTTCACAGGTCCTCTGGCATCAAAAACTACTGCCGGCTTCATGGCTGCTCTGATGGTTTCCACTATGAATCCAAATCCATCAGGCATTGCAGCTGTATTCTGGGATGTAGTAGGCATATTCCAACTTCCTTCCATCCTTTTAGTTGTTCGGGCGCCAGTGTAAGGTTTCTCCTTCAATCTCTTGACTCTTTTCGTGAGCATAAACTGTGAAACCTTATGTGGAGGACAGTGAGCAGATCTAGGCTATGTCCTTTAGTGTTGCAGAAACTACAAAGTCAGAAGGAGGGTTTAAAAGTGACCCTTTAATTCAAATATTTACAACTCTTCAAATTGAGAGTAAGCCACTACTTGGGCTGAACTAAAATAATATTAAAATAAAGTGTGTTAACAAATTCAATTCCCTAACTTAATTCTACGTAGGACGGCGAGGGAAGCTTACTCTTAGTGAAATGCAACAATGCGAATTTCACTAGCAAACACTAGTAATTTCAAATGCCTATAAAGGCGAACTTTCAGTAGACAGAGGAAATCTTGGCGCGCACAGCCTTACGGCGATAAATCCAAGGCACTGTTTTTCCCCTCGTTAACTCCTGCCTTTTAACTGCTAACAGATATATGCGATTTGCATAAATATCTCACTCGCGCTAAATTCGGGCAGCAACTGAAACTTTGAGAATTCGATAGGAAAGTTCAAACTAAAAATAATTTGGTTAATTAAAATAATGAATGCTACAAAGTTGCTCCCAGAATTTAGTAGTCTGAAACTAAGTAGCCTAAAATCGGCTTTTAGTGAAGATGCTAAATTCTAAATCTAAATTTTCCTTCCTATTCGCCATCCTTTACAATTGTAAGTTTTAAATTTAGTTTAACTCTCTGTTTGTGTCTTAGATATTTTAACATAGAATATCTTTTTCCGTCTTCACATCAAAAAGATCCATCAGGAATTTGGCTGGATTCTATCTGGTTCCTTCCAATCTGGAAGGAAATAAATTTTAATTTCATGTTATAAGTACATTTCACCTGAAAAGTACAACATTCCCTTCCTCTGATGCTTTCCGTAATGACCTTTTATTCGCGCTTTAGGTATTCGCGTTTTTTATTTTCTATTAGCGCTTTTCGCCAAACGCATTCATTTTACACTCATTCATTTTTAAAACTTCCCCCTTGTTCTCTGGCCAAATGTGGTGTTTGTGAAAAACACGCAGTTTTACTTTGTCAAGTGTTCACAACTACCACCTGACTTCAATTCTATTGGGGTTAATTCTTCGACTTTCAAGACCTCAGACCTCCCCTAAAACAAATCTGAAATGCCCTGAGGTTCTAACATGAAATGAACTTTAAACTTTTGTGTGAAACCAGAGAACACTACGTACAACATTCAAACATTTCAATTGCATTTCATACATATAATTCATTCTTTCAATCTTCAATTCAAATTTTCTTTAAATGCTCATTGCGTTAAATAACACTTATATATTCACTTTCTAATTTAGCGCGCTTTACGCTTTTACATTACATTTTAATTTTAACTTGCGTATCCTTTACGCTTTTCCAAAATATTCGATATAAACAAAACCAGTGCTTAAGGCTTACAACAAATCATGCATTACATAGAAAACAGTTTTACATTAAATGCATTCATTATTTATACATAGAAAAATATAATACAACAGTTTTGCTATACAACTTACGTACTAGTTGCTTTTAATTAACACAATTCAATTTCCTATTTACAGAGAGTCTTTTGACTAAAATCGATGAATCCCATGTTCTGGATTACAAAGAACATTTCACGAAGTCTCACAGTTTTTCAACTGAACTCTCGAATTTCTTCCGCTGCATAATTAAGTTGTTCCTTCAAGCGTGTCCTTTACGCTTTCGGCAACCGGCTTTTGACTCGGGTAACTTCCCTTTTAAATCTGCAACTTGCACTTAAATCAGAAACATAACTGTGTGAATTTTAAAAGAAAATAAAGAATCTACTTATCTTTCTGCCAGTCTTTTAGGCGTTTTTTTGTCCATTCCTGAAAGGTTGGATATACTGTGGCTTGGGCTATTCTTTGCTTGTTACTCCTAGATTGAAACTCTGGGGCCGCCTTTCGTTTTGTCGATCTTCTTTCCTCCAGAAACACCTTGTTGGGACGAATGGTGGGTGGCGCTTTCCGTTTGTGCTGAAGTCTTTGCTCCCTCTCCAGACTGGCTCGTTCCTTCTCCTGCACTCGTAGGCTCCTTCGTTGTGGGTTGGCACCTTCGGCGGCTCGCTTCTCGCCGTTCTGTTCCCTCCGTAGTGGTGGAGCTTTCATAGTGTTTTCATTTGGACGTTCCTTCCTTAGACGCTTTGGTTGCTGAGACTGTTGCTTAGCGTTTGTCCTTTTTTCTTTTTGGGGTGGTCTTTTCTTTGGCTGCGGCTTCCTCTCTTCTGGTAACCTCCTTTTCAAACTGGGTTCTCTTGTTTTTGAGGGACCTGGTTGGGGCTCTTGAATCTTAGAAAAATTCTGTGAGGCTGGACCCTGCAACATGTCTTTCAAAATATTATTATTAGCTCTTCGATAATAATGTTTAATTTGATCGAAATTTGCCACAGTCTCTTCGCCCTTCTCATTCTTTAAATATGCACGGCATTCAACTATTCTTGTAATTTCAAAAGGACCATGCCATCTTGGGCAAAATTTTGCGACCTTATCTTTTGCTGCGCATGAAAGTGCGTGGGCTTGTTTCAACACCTCCTCCCCCACTTTATATTCTACGGTTCTTCTTTTTGAATCGTAGTAAATCTTTTGTTTCTTTTGCGCTTCCCGGGAGCACTTTTCTGCCTCCTTCAACATTTTTTCTATTTCACCCATTTGAAATTCCGGCGCTCTATCTTTCACATAAAATAATTTATCTAAGGGGGTCATTATCTTCCTGCCCAAAAACAATTCGGCGGGGGATTTCTTCGTTGTCTCGTGCTTAGCCGTTCTGAGGGCGAATGCAAATTCTTCGACGCAGTCATCCCAGTTAGAATGGTGCTTTTGCACATAATTTCTAATCAATTTTACAATATTCTTATTTACCCGTTCCGCTATATTTGATTGTGGGCGGTAGGGTACCATTTTCATATGCTTAATGCCCAACTTGTCACACATCATTTTAAATGTACTGCTTACAAACTGGGGACCATTATCGCTAATCACCCTCGCTGGACATCCATATCTTAAAATATATTTGTTCAAAAACGAATCTGCAACGACTTTTGCTGAAGCCCGCTTAAGTGGTATCAACTCAACCCATTTACTGAAATGATCCACAATGACTAATAAAAATCGTGCCTTATTTACATGACTCCTGGGGTAGGGGCCTAAGAGGTCAATACCAATTATTTCATTGGGGAACCTAGACTCAATACTAGTTAATAACCCGGCCGGGCGGAAATTTACGTCATTATTTATCTGACACGTGTGACAAGTCTGGCAGTAATTTTTAACTATCTTTTGTAATTGCGGAAAATATACCGCCTCGCGTACGCGTTGTATTGTTTTTCTAATTCCAAAATGGCCCGAGACAGGCGAATCGTGGAGCTCTTGCAAGATACTTAAAATTAATTTGGCC
The DNA here is from genome assembly GCA_000611955.2 of Stegodyphus mimosarum. Taxonomy (NCBI): domain Eukaryota; kingdom Metazoa; phylum Arthropoda; class Arachnida; order Araneae; family Eresidae; genus Stegodyphus; species Stegodyphus mimosarum. Next base: position 13,206 of record KK113190.1, read on the forward strand.
GGGATGACTGGTCTGTATTCACTATTTTGATTCGTAACTTTAGTATAAAATAAGAGACCATCAATGATTTCATAGTTCTGTGCTCTGCTTCGTATTGCATTAATGTCTATATGCTGGAAGTTATCTGGGTCTTTTAAATAATTATAAATATTTTCGAATTCGGGACCCCTAGCAATTTCTTCTATTACAGTCTCTCGAGAGTCAATGACCTTTGCCTGAAGAATCGCAATTTTTATTTTCTCGCCGTTCTCGTCTAACTTTATTCTGGATAATGTATCTGCCACTACATTGTCTTTTCCCGTTGTGTGTTTGATAATGAGATTAAATTCTTGCAACTTTAGAGTCCACCGAATTAAGCGTGGCGAAAGATTCTTTCCTGAAAATAATCTGGTAACTGCCGCGTGATCTGAATATACTGTTACGGGAGAACTCCTAAAATATACACAAAAGTTTTGAACAGCTCCGAGAACTGCTAAAGTTTCACGCACCGTTGCCGAATAATTTCTTTGCGTATCATTCAATGTACGACTAAAAAAGGCAATCGCCTTTCTATTCTGCGTTAATACCGCTCCGATTGCATAATTTGATGCGTCTGCTTAAATTTCTAGACACTTGTCCTTCTCCGGGAACTTTAGAACTGGTGCATTAATTAAAGATTCTTTTAACTTCTCAAACGCGGCGTTTGCTTCTGAAGACCACGCAAAACGAACTCTTTTCCTTCTCAACTTTAACAATGGTTCAGCAATTTCTGCGAAATTTTTAATAAAAATTCTATAATATGAGCACATACCCAAGAAAGTCGCTAACTTTTTGGCTGTATTCGGAATTGGGTAATTTTTCACTGCTATAACTTTAGATTTATCTGTTTCGATCCCCCTTTGAGAAATTTTGTACCCTAAATATTTGAGTTCTTTTGCCGCGAATTTACATTTCTTAATGTTCACTTTAAGTCCTGCATCTTTCAAAAGAGTAAAGACTTCTCGAAGGTCTTTAATATGTTCTTCCAGCGACTCTGAAGTAACAATTATATCGT